>JAZGTJ010000066.1:0-47161 GCA_036877575.1 Botia almorhae
AACCATATCGTGGGAACAAATTTGTACCAAAATGTCAGCAAAACCTGACAAATTTTCTGACAAAACCTGACAAATTTCCTGACAAAACCTGACAAATTGGAGCAAAACCTCCATTTGGAGGTATTTACAAATAAAGACCTCCGTCTTTATTTGTAAATACACTATAAAATATAGTTTAAAAAAGTTATTTAAATTGTAAAATGTGCAAAAAAAAATTGCAAAAAGTTTACTGTTAGGGTTAGATTAAATTGTTAAACTAGCTGTTTATGAAAACAATAGAAGTCTATGGAATGTCTCCATTTAGATGGATACGTAAACGTGTGTATGTGTGTGTGTGTGTGTGTGTGTAGGCAGGGCCAATAGCCACAGATATGTGGGCCACCTTCAGTAGTGAGATATCTTGAACAGGACAGTGGAGAAAACAAATGATGCCAATACTTTATATAGCAGAAGATGGTTATTTGGATTTCATAAGACACTTACACATCAGTGCTGAGCGTGTTTCGTAAAGACGTTTCTCTGAATCTGTGAGATTAATGAAATTAGCACTAGACAGATAACTCCCAGCAATTTCTGACTGACGTGTCACACGCACGCACGTGCTACACTTGAGTAATGAGCGTGTTATTGACACATTAGTGCAATTTTTCACAGTTATTCTGTCATTTAACTGCAGTCATTTCTGTAAACAGCATTTGCATAATCGTCTCGTTCCATACAGGCAGGACGTAAGAAATACTGACCTTTGACCTTTGTGACAGCAGCAGCAACAAAGTTATATAAGGGGAGAGTCAGACATGTGACCAGAAACAGGATCAGTGTGTCAGATTAAACAATTTTTTTTAATATTTGTTTTTGATATGATATATAATGTTTACAAAATGTTCCGGCAATGTTACTACAAGAATGTTTTGTTAACATGAAAACTTTTAAAGAACATTAACCAACATCCTAAGAACGTTTTCTGTTAGCTGGGAATGGAATATAGCCATAATTAAAGACTAGAGAATAATGAATGTGAAAAACATGTTGGCTTTCCTGGCCCCGTTCCAATCAAAGTGGATTCACCACATACATACTGTAATTAACCTCAGCTCTTACACCAGCAGAGAGTCAGGATTATGCCGCCTGGCTGCCAGGAACTCAGGGGAGAGCCGCCTTGGTTTTGTTTATGCTCGTAGTCATGCAGGTAGACCCGTTTAGGAGCCCTCAGAGACTTGAAACTCATCTCATATGCTTGTCTGAGCTGCATTTAGACCACAGGATTAGAGACCATCCCCGAAGGTCTGGCAGAAATGATGTTTCAAAAATATTCACGTCGCATGGCGTTCAGGCCAGGGTTTGACCAGGGGTGAAATTGTTTTTCTTTTTTAAACCTTTTGGAATTGGAATTTTTGACTGGAGATATCTTGGTACAACCTTTGGGGAATAAAATACAATATTTGTTACGCTCGTTCTCTTAAACGTATATATTTGCCCTTTGACAGTCTCCACACAGTCAAAGACCTCACAAGTTCACACGTTTTATTATTTGCTTGGTGCAACCTCGTCCTACTTTCATCACTCTGGTCCTCGCAGCTTAAACGATTAACGTTGGTTTGTTTTTATTTGTTCGCTTTATCAGAGCTGCTGAGCTTGTTCCACCTCACAGATAGAACAGCTACTATCTCTGGAACCTTTCGCAAACATTGTTCTGCTTTGTGTGCTGCTCATTCACTAAAGCGAGAAGCATCCTTGGGGGATATTTTGGTGTGTTGTTGTTGTTGTTGTTAAAGTGCATGTACAGTGGAAGCTGAGCACTCATCACCATTAATCCCGGCAATCAATATGCATATATTCATTAAACATACTGGCGACTCTCTGAAAGTGAGATTAATGTTCTGCTGGTGAGTTCCATTGTGATGGAGCTTATCTCGTCTCAGCACATTTTTAAGAGCTGCAAGATGGAGGAGAGCTACACCTCAGACACTGTGCGCATCAACATGTGCATGAAGAAGCTATAAACACAGTCCAGCATTTGTAATGTGGTTAAGGATGCACAACATGCTCAGTGACCCGCCGAGAGAGATAGAGATAGCCCATAATGGATCTTCATTTGAGCATGTCAGTGTTTATGTGATTTCAATTAATTTCCCTGGAAAAATTTTTGCAGCGTAGAGTCACATTCTTTCCCTCAATCTAGTGTACTTTTGTAAATCTGTACAGTATAAGGCAAGAAGTATGTAGGCACCCAAACAGCACATCCGTATGTGCTTGCTGAGCATTTAATACTGGAACCATTGGCATTAATAGGAAGCTGGTCCTCCGGAACAACTTCCACTCATCTGGGAAGGCGTTCCACTAGATGCTGGAACATGGCTGTGGGGATTTGAGGATTTGTTCCCATTCAGGCAGTGAGGTCAGGCTCTGATGGGGTCTGGCTCACAGTTAGCATGCTAATTCATCCCAAAGGTGTTCACTGGGGTTCAGATTTGGGCTTTGTGAGGGCCCACCATCACACTCACTTTTTGCATAGAGGCACTGACATGCTGGAACGGAAAAGGGCCCAAACTACTGCCACAAAGTTGAAAAAAAAACAGTTCTTTAGCCTCTCATGGTATGCCATACCATTAAGCTTTGTTTTAACTAGAATTCATGGGCATAACTTAACTAGTTGACTAGAAGGGGTTACCATAGGTCAGGCCGTGTGTTTGTGGGCGTTTACACCTGCATGTCTGTGTTCCACAGGTCTCTCTCTGGCCGTATTGTGGGTGGGGTGTGGTGGTTCTTCACCTTGATCATCATCTCCTCATACACAGCCAATCTAGCTGCTTTTCTCACAGTGGAAAGGATGGTGTCGCCCATCGAGAGTGCAGAGGATCTGGCCAAGCAGACTGAGATCGCTTATGGAACTCTAGATGCTGGTTCCACCAAAGAGTTCTTCAGGGTAAGAGCAAACATGCACGAGAGGAAATGAAAACTATTTCCTCGAGATATTCAGCTAACAGATTCAGGTTGTAAGAATGTTTTTCTAATGTTTCCATTTAAAATATTGTCCCAGGGACATTTAAAAGGTCCATTTTGTTTCTTTGACTTTGTCTTTCTTCTCTTTAGAGGTCCAAGATTGCCGTGTTTGAGAAGATGTGGTCCTACATGAAGTCAGCAGACCCCTCAGTGTTCGTGAAAACCACAGATGAGGGGGTCATCCGGGTGAGGAAGTCCAAGGGGAAGTACGCCTACCTGCTGGAGTCCACCATGAACGAGTACATCGAGCAGCGCAAACCCTGTGACACCATGAAGGTTGGTGGGAATCTGGACTCCAAGGGCTACGGCATCGCCACCCCTAAAGGATCCCCTCTCAGGTGAACCATCTGTCCACTGTGTGCTGTATGACTTCATCACTGCTCAGTTCTGATGATGGTTCAGATGTGATAGAGGCTGGAAGCAGTAGTAGGGGTTATGCCCAGCTAACAAGGAACATTCTATTAATGTTCTCTCAAAGTTATTAATAAATGTTCCTGCAGGAATGTTAGTAGAAGTTTTTTTTTACATTTTATATCATATATATCAAAAACGTTATTCTTAAGTTGTTAGTGGAGCGTTACCGAATGTGAAATGTTACCGAATTTTAAAACATTTGAATAACGTTCTTATAGCAAAGTGATAACGTCTAAAAATCTGGACATTTTAAATGTTTCCAGAACTTTCAAAATATCATGATGGAAAAGTAATTTTGTAAAGAAATGTTTTTACATTCTAAAATTGGTAGCTGGGCTAGTTAAACTAGTTAAACTAGTTACTAGTTAAACAGCTAGTTTATCCAAAAATGAAAACTCTGCCAACGTTTACACACCCTCAGGCTGTTCCAAACCCATATGACTTTTGTTTCAGGACAAAAATGGATGTTTGGGTACAATATCCAAGCTGCTTTTTTCTTTGTAATTAAAGTGAAAGGGGACCAGGTACAGCCATTGTCACTAGACCACAAGAGTATGAAAGTTTGAAAAAAAAACGAGGGCACGTAAATGATGGCAGACTTTATAGTGTACTGTCTGTTTTAGAAAAACAACTAAAAATAAACTAGTTTGTATGTTTTTCACATTATGCAAGTCACAAGTTGTGGGGCGAGGGGAAACTGTGTAACGCAGCCTCTGTTACAGCAGAACCTGCTGGTGTGTGGGAGAGCATGGCGTGTGTGGAGCTGCTTCACATCCTGTTCACCTCATGTTGCTTGAGGGGGTTTTCAACACACTCCACTAGAAGTGCTTGCATAAGAAACAGCAGAAAAATGACGTGCCCTCTTCAGAAGCTCTCCAGGGGACGCGTGTATTGCCGTCCTTTCATTAAAACAGCAGTGCTGCTAAGCAGAACCCATCGAGACGGCACAGGCTCCATTCACTTCAGGCTCTTTGAAGATATAGGTTTACTGGGGACTAATTTCACCTCCTCCTTCCTTATGAATCACGAAAGCCTTCTCCTCAAGTGACTTATGCAAGGCAGAAATTGGCCAATCAGTTGTTATTCTCATGCAAGCCACTTCTAAAATGAATGTTGACTTTAACCTTCTTCTATAATCTTTGCAATATGTGGTATATATATATATAAGCATATATGGTATATATATATAAGCATATATAGTATATATAAGCATATATAGTATATATATAAGCATATATGGTATATATATATAAGCATATATGGTGTATATATATAAGCATATATGGTGTATATATATAAGCATATATGGTGTATATATATAAGCATATATGGTATATATATAAGCATATATGGTGTATATATATAAGCATATATGGTATATATATAAGCATATATGGTGTATATATAAAAGCATATATGGTGTATATATATAAGCATATATGGTATATATATATAAGCATATTTCAATTGTATGCTACCATCATCAATGGCACATTTATCACGCTTAAATGTACCCATCTGACTAATACACGCGGTATTACATTCATTGCAGTGCGGTGCGAAAGGGCCTCGCAAGGGCAATTTGAGCTGTTGAAATAACCTCGATACTTCCATCTCCCTCTAATAAGACGAGCTCCTTGGGGGAACGAGCTCATAGCAATGGTACAGTCATTTTTTGGGTCACCTTACAGTAAAGTGAACACGAGGAAAGAGACGTCGAATGTAAGATCGAAATGACTAAAGATCTTCCCAGCTAACAATCTAGGGCGGTAAGAACGTTTTCCTAACGTTTCCGTTAAGTAAAAAATGGTTAAAAGGTTGTTTTAAAAGTACATTCAAAACGTCTCGTTCAAAAGATTCTAGGATTATGACTCAAACTTTGTATTCTGTTACATTTTTAAAATGTTCCTCTAACAATTTAAAGGTAATGTCTTTGATATGTATGACATATAACGTTAAAGTAGTTCTACTAACATTGCAAGAACGTTTTTGGAATAGAGAAATAGAGAAAGTTCCCTCTTAGCTGGGTTACCACCTAGGGCAGGAGCCAAATGAAAGTGCATACTAGGCAGCCATTACTGTGACAGCAAGAGTGAAAGAGGCCAGGAAATGAATTCACAAATTTGTTTCATTTGCTGCTGAGTTACCAGCTGCGCAGCACATTTTCACTTTGCCTGGCCCTCGATTCGGTCTGATTTTGAGAGCCAGTGACTCCCTTACGTGTTTCCTGACACGTGTTTACATGTTACAAGAAGAACTTATTGCTGCTTGATACAGATCAGTGATGTCAGAAAACAGGAAGCTGTTCTACTGGGTTCCGTACAGAGGTGGATACTGTATAATGAATACTGCGGTTCTAATGATCATTATACATTCCAATTATGTTTGTTACTTTTAATTATTGTTATAAAGTAAAACCTATGGTTTGGAGAACAAATATATTTTTTAGATATTCAAATATATTTTTATCTTTTTAAATGATTGACAAAAATGGTTAGAACATTTTGTCACATGCCCTTCAGTGTATGTGCTTTAACTCACAAGAGTATTCCTGTGTAAACAGTTAACTTTAAATGCAGTCTATTAACACAAATTGGAGACATTGGAAGTCCTTGCTCTCAAAATCAGCATTTACAGACAAACATATGGAAAGATCTAGACTGAGTTATGATGTGTTAAACATGTGGTGCAGTTGTCACAATGTATCACAACATCCCTATCTGTCATGACTAAATGTTGCAGTGTACGTGAGTCTGATTAGAGCCCTTAATGGAGATCACTTAAAAGCTCACGATCTGATGTTATGATCCGCTAGCCTCATTTTGCTTTAATAAACTCAAATGAACTAAAAGATGTTCATTAAGCTTTTGAACTTGTTTTACCTTTTATTTCACTTTGTGATGTACAAGTTAATTGACCGACTTGCCGAATATTTTGTTGTTTTGGTGCATTTTCGACAGCTGTTCCACATTTGCCTGGTCTTATCTCAGACTGATTCCCTAAATCGGTTTGTTTTGCAGTCACGATGCAACAGCCCTTAAGAATGATGCGCGTGCCCCTGTATCTCTTTCCATCTGTGTTTAGCCAATAAAATTCATCCCTGATGGAAATGCTCCTCAAATGTAATGCGGTCGTCTGTTCCTCGTTCCTGAGACACACTCTCTGATTTCTTTTGTCTGAAACTTCCGCGATTAGAAAGGATTTCTGGGTTTTATCGAGCCGTGCAGAGTGGCAGACGACGTTCGCTCGCGACGCAGATCGGACGGCCGATTGCGTGCGGCGTGAGGAAACGTGAATCTGTGAACTGTACGCGGAGTGCAGGACTCGAGGATGAGGAGGAGATGAAGAGTGATTCTTGTGATGTGTTTTCTGATGTCAGTTGTGTTTTGACAGTGAGCAATCACTTTAAGAGAGACACGCCACATTGTGGGTCACAAAACACATCTTTTCCAGACTGATGACGTGATATTTACAGTATGTTTTTGTTTAAATTTAGAATGTTCTGTCAGTTATGTTACATTAGGCTAAATCAAGCTGAATTCATTCATTTTAATATACAGTAAGACAATAATTAAGCATTTTAAAACGAGGAGGTTGACTGTAAAATCACTCCCTGCTGACTAATATGAAAAAACATCAAAGACTTTAACGTGTCCTTGAGGAATTACTAAATGAAAACGTTTATCACTTTAAAAAGAAAAAGGGATGATTAGAGAGTTTAGGCATATTCACAATGTCAACAAAACTCAATAAAAATAAAGACAGTGCTGGCTTTTATTGTAATTCCATTCATTTCCTTTTATATTTCAGATTGATAAATTACAAAGCAAAACACACCAATATATTAAAGTAAAAATGTCTGTATTTACCCAAAGGTTAGCGTTAGCTATTCATAAGGTCATTGTTTACACACAGAGGCATCTGTTCTGTTAAATGACCCGTCGCCTAAACAGATAAAGAGAAACGCACAGTAAACACATCTAAGGTCATCTTCCTCTCATCTCCTCCTCTGTCTGAAGAGGTCTCGCTCCTGGCTTTATTAAACCTGCCTTTCACCAAGGCCACTAACAAAAGCATCGTTCGCCACCGAAACATATTCATATTAACACAGATTCAAAACCACTGCGCCATGCATTTACCATTCCAGACTACACTGAGCGATGGGCGTTGTGTTCACAGTCTGTTATCCCATCACGCTGTCTCTTGAACGGTCTGTCTGGGCCGACACTGACCAAACTGTTATGTCGTTATCGTTTCAAGAAACCCAGTAAACCTGGCCGTGTTAAAACTGAATGAACAAGGCCTGCTGGACAAACTGAAAAACAAATGGTGGTACGACAAGGGAGAGTGTGGCAGCGGGGGAGGTGATTCCAAGGTCAGCCCCAATGTGACAAACCCGGCGGGTAAAACTGTGTCTACCACGGGTGGGTAACCGGCAACTCACGCTGACCAAACGCTCCAGACAAAACTGTGAACAAACTAACCCGGTCTAAAATTTTGTCTGGCTTTATGTGACGTCAATCGGTCAAAGGTCAAATTCTGACCACATAATGCTGCCGGATCTTATCTCCATGGCAACCAGTACGTAACAGCCAATCGCATTAGCCATTGGAGTGTTTGCGGCCCGCCGGTTACCCAAAGTGATCAAATAATACACATCTGGCAACAGGGAGCCAGACAGCCTCGCTAGATGGAGTATTAACACGTATCACTTTTACAATGAACTACATGTATCTGATGTATATTTGCGTGTGTGTGTGCAGCCATTTAAAACAGAGAAGCAGAACAGTTGAGTTAATGTGGATGGGTGTGTGTTTAATGTGCATGAATAACATAAAATAACATGGATGATGTTATTTATGTTATTTCCCTGGTTGAAGAATCCCAGTTAACCTAGCGGTGTTGAAGCTCAATGAGCAAGCCGTCTTAGACAAACTGAAAAACAAATGGTGGTACGATAAGGGGGAGTGTGGAAGCAAGGACTCCGGAAGAAAGGTCAGTTCATACATTTGGTCCTGTTCTGTTCCCCTCAGTTCAGCCCCCCCAGCACCCTAACAGTAGGTTCAGTTAGAACTCTGTCCGGGGCGGTTCTTGTTCTCTCTCCAGGGTTCCATTTCCTCCCCAGGTTCCCCATGTTTGATGATCATTTACACATGATTCAACCAAATGAATGAATTAAAGCTGCTGTATGCTGTTTTCCGTCTAATAGATGGACAGATCCCAGCTAACAATTTAGGTTGTAAGAATGTTTCCATAACGTTTCCATTAAGCAACAAAAGGTTATTTCGATTATTTTGATAGTTCTTCTTTTTTAAACGTTGTATTAACATTATTTCTGGGTTTTAAGAATGTTATTCATTTTTAAAATTCTATAATGTTTCATCAACAACTTAAAAATGAGCAAACAACAAACCGAAACCAGTTTGGAAGCAGTAATATATACTGCACCTTTTGGCAAATATGTGTATTTAAAGCATGCAAAAATGTGCATACTGTGCAGGGTATACATAGTGTGTAAATAATAGGATTATTATATTTAAATGCTGTTCTGGACATTGGCACTCACTTATCTCTGCTACTGGTCCAAAAGCACACAGCAGCTTTAATGGGCTTGTAGGTTGTACAATGGATTCATAACTGTTGTCGATTAGATAAGTAGTAGATACTAAGCCTGAGTCTGATTTTTGCACTTGGATTTTTTTCTTTTGTCATTGTTCTTTTTTTAAAAATGTACGGACGTTAGAACTCAAAAGCGAATACTTAAAAATACTGTATAATTGATGTGTGATTTGATATTACTATTTCATGTGTAAATAATAGTACGACAGGCAGCAGGAGTCGTGAGGAGAAGGAGCACTTTTTAAGATGGGATGAGTCACTCTGTGACACACTCATTGTGTTTAAAATAGCCCGGTGGTCCAAATGGAACTCTGGAGAAAAAATGGTGGTATTGTTCTGACCGTCAGTAAGAGGGCAGCCCTTCTCTTGGTTCTCTGTGTTTTCCTCTTGTCTGTTTAGTGTGTGTCTTTGGATGCAAACCCAGTGGACAGCTGATTCTACTGTCATAGGCCCTGAACGCCACACCCTCACTAAACCACACCCACCCGCATGGCACACAAATACAACACGACATCTTCCTTCCAAAAAAACAGGTTTCAGATTAAAGAAGTGGCCCATAATTAAGATGAAAGGAATAGTTCTGCTCGAAAGTTTAAAAATTCTGTCATCGTTTACTTAAACTATGCCTTTCTGTCTTCCATGAAACATAAAATGAGACAATCTGAGGACCAGCCAAATTACTGACAAGATCTGGCCGAAAAGATCCATTTGGTCATGAGTCAGTCATTCCTCTCATTAGCACCAAGGAGAGCCAGGAGAGATGTCAGAATTTTTGTAAAAACTTCCAGTCTGGGTATCAGCCAAAGCTACCATATGATTTCAGAAAATGTAGCGCAGCATTTTGTGTCCCTTTTTAAGCTTTAAAGTTCCCGTTCGTATATATTGTTATTGTAAACCGGTCTCAACTGGTTTATTGTTCTGTGGAAGATAGACAGTCAATCTGTCTATAATAAATGAATAAATGATGACAGGTTTTTGATTAAACATTTGAAAGATCTCTAGATTGTCAGTGTCCTTATAATAGAAATGTTTGACTTTTTTAATTTGAACCACTACAAATCCCAGAATCCTTTAGATTCGTGTTCTGGCCTGCATGAGTGCCAACCACTAATATAGATGCTGGTCTGCAGCTGTGACACTGTATGTTTAACAAGCTTGTGATTTAGTGAAGATCAAAATTAGCGGCTTGAATAGTCAGTTGAGGCTAGAGCTGAACGCAGATTCTCTGCCTGTCGTGGTGCATGAATGCATGTTCCCAAGTTTAGAGAAGTGATAAATGATCATTATTGGCATATTTTAACATATGTTTAACATACATTAGTTACCATAGATAACTGTCATTCTTTCTTTCTCTGCCTCTGTCTCTCTCTCTGTCTCTCTCTCTTTTGTGGAACACCATTAGAATTGATGTGTAGAATGTTGTCCATAACAATTTGTGTTCCATTAAAGAAATAAAGTTACACTGGTTTAAAACAACATGGGTTAAAGGTCACCATTTTTTTCACCATTTTTTGGGTGACACACCCCTTTAAACACTCTATACCCAATCTCTTTGGAAGTTTAGACAGTTTAGTTTTTATATTCATCAGTATTTACTGTTTATGAATTAATGTTCTGTGTTTCTGTGTATAGAAATAAAAGTGTATAGGTATACGCGCACAACCGTGTGACTGTACGTGAATGTGTGTTTTGTCTTCGTCTAACTGTAGTTTAGCGTGTATGTTTATCACACTCATCGTCGCTCCCTCTCCTCCTCTAGGACAAGACCAGCGCTCTCAGCCTGAGCAATGTGGCTGGGGTCTTCTACATTCTGATTGGTGGGCTGGGTCTGGCCATGCTGGTGGCCCTGGTGGAGTTCTGCTACAAGTCGAGAACAGAGTCCCACAGAATGAAGGTGTCCGCGCGGGCCCCTCAGGCCCTTCAGAGCTCCGCGTTAGACAGCAGCTACACTGAGCTGCAGAGTTACAGCCTGTACGGTGCCGACACTATTAAGATATAAAGCTCTCTAGGGTAGGAGCCTCGAGTGCGGCGCTGAAGTAGGCCGCATCCCGCCCGCGTAGCAGCCTAACCTGCCCCTCATCTAACCGTCGCCACAGACCCAAAGCTTCTGCTGCCCACTCTCAGCAATTCTCTCTCTTTCTCTAACTCTCTCTCTCTTTCTCATTTCTGTTACTATCATTCTTCTCATCTGTTCTTCTGTTTTGAGCTTTTCACACTTTTTTCACTTTTTAATCCAGGGCCAGCAGTTTAGGAAAGATGGGTTTTAGAACGGCCCCATTGTAATGCCCCTCCTCAGGGTCATTCTTCACCTTAGGTACTCGTAATCCTGGATTATCTTGTTTCTCTTGTTTCACATGTTATTCTGGATTACTGATTAATCCGGGTTTGAGATTGCACATTGTACTTTTTTTAACCCTGGGTTGACATTCATTTGTTTATGTATTAGATCAATTAATTGGACAGAAAAATGAACTGTCTGTCCGTCTGTCTACAAATGTTTTTGCATTGCTGTTAGACTTTTATTGAAACTTAACGAAAAAGCATGAATATATAATGAGTTAAGCACAGAGGCACTTTATGATTGGCTTATTGCAAAACATCTCACCCTAACAACATTCATCTTTGTTTCACACTCTATATTTTTGGCCCTGCGATATAGGGCAAAAGCTTCTCCAGAGTATGATGTCATCATCCAGGGTTAAAAGCCACATTAACCCCCTTTTAAAATGACAAATGTGAAAAGCCCTATTTAAATGTCTTTTCCACTATTATTTAAATGACTATTATACAATCCGAATATATATTTATATACCTACATTTCTACTCTCTCTCTCTCTCTCTCTCTCTCTCTCCTGCTTCTCTCAAATTTCCTTTGTCCGCCAGCTGCTCTGTCCATAGACCAGAGTTGTTTATACACGTCGTGTCTCTGTTCATTCATAAGGCAGAGCAAGTGTTCCCCTGAGACACTGCCGCTCTCTGTTTTCCAGCGTAGCTCCAGAAATAGTCTGTCTAGACCGATGATTATGCACCATCGGTCAGCCCGTGCGCTTGATAAAACAAGTCCAGCGTCAGACTCACCTCATGCACCTCTGCTAATGTGTTTTAAATTAACAGCACCGATCACGCAACAATATATCTCACAACATGTACACTGCAAACGACCACGCTGACAAATCAAAGCAACACTGTTGCACAGCAACACCCCCAACAGGCCCTTGTAGAACGTCACCCGTCATATATACAGATAGTTCAGTTATCTTGTGATCTGTATCTATATGACAGGCAGTTACGCAAAGCAGGCTTTGTAACCAGTTTAGCTGGGTATTACACACTTCTGTAATAGTATAATAGCACAGATTGATATAGATTCGTTTTGTTAATTCAGTTGACAGGAGTCACATCTCTCAGCCGTCCATTCTTTATAATAGGCGAGCAGGACTCAGAGACTTTACACGGTAGATAATTAGTCTGCATCAGGCGTGTCGTTTGACGCATTGATGTGTTGTGCAATTAAATCATTGCTGGATTGGACAAAATGATTTAAAGGGCCACATCATTAGCCCCGTTTAAAGCTGACCTGGATGTGACTACAATAGTGAGGTGCTCTTCACAATAGACGCAATAAAACGATGACATTTATCACCAGAGTTCCACACGGCTGTAGCAAATTAAGCTTGCGTTACACGCCCATCAAAGCTGTTTATTGTCTACCCACGTCACAGAAGCTTTACAGTGTCAGCTTGGTTTGAAGGCCTTAATATGGTGATCCTGTGGGGAAAACACAACAATATCAGCAGAGCAATTAAAAGTTCACAACACAACACAACACAATTAACCTACAACACAGCAGCTTTAATGTAAATACAGATACGTTATTTATAACAGAAGTGCCCACAGTGCAGAACTGGTTTCCCAACCAGTAAAATATTGATGTTAATATTGTAGTTTTGTGAGGTAATGGTGGTGTTATTGTTTAATTTTGCTTGTTTTTAGATTAGATTTTGCCCAAAATGTATCATTTTCACAAAAAATTTACCTTGTGTGATTTTTGCAGCATCAAACGGAATTGAAAAAATAATTATGAACACCATATAATAATAATATAATAATTAACACCATCCCCCATTTTCCATTGGTCAGGCAAACATATAGTCCCACCCTAAACTAATGTCAAGATGAGGGCCATGGCATTAACACTTTGTAGGAAATAATGAATTGACTCGCACACTGCACTGCGGATTAAACTGTCATAGAAGTCATTTATACAAACAACACACTTTCAGCTTGTATTGTGAACTTTTATTCGTTTTGCTAAAGATGTTGTGTTGTAACCCAGCAGAGCCACAACACACAGATTACAGCCAGGAAACATGAAAAGTGGAGATCTTTTCCTAAAGACACAACTGAGCACAAGACAGTTAACTGACAAAGCTTCCTCACTAATAATCCAGTCATCACATAACACAACATTTTATGTGCGTACTCCATTAGGCAGACGCTTAAGTCATCTTTTAATGTCGCCTACTGAAATTAAGCGCCTTTTAAACGTGTCTGCGCGTATTTCCATTTCCTGTCTTACGCTGTTGTGTCTCCATCCCAGCAATCCATCAACGACGCCATGCGCTGCTCCACCCTGACCCGGATGAGCGGGAATGGCAGCGGGGGGGAGAACGGACGGATCGTCACACATGACTTCCCCAAAGCAGTGCAGACGCTGCCGTGCATGAGCCATGCAACCAGCATGGGCCTGGGAGCCTCGGGCATGTGACCAGCCTGACGGAGCGGCGCGCGTCACGTGTAACGCATGGACCTCCCGTTCACCTGCCGTCTGCCCCTGTCTGTCTGCCCGCAACAGACGCACCGTACTGCCAAAATGCACTCTGACACTTCTCAGTGAACGGCCACCAATAAAACTCTTTTCTAAGAAAGAAAAACAAAACATTAAAAAAAGGGAAAGTGTGCTGCAATAACGAGCTCGCGGGACTTTTTTGGCGGGAAGAAGGTGTCCGTTTATGTCCTGAACTAAAAACAAAAAAACAAATACGAAAAGACATGTCTCGTGTCTGATGCGACACTTATCGCTGTGCCAATATTTTAAACCTGTTTACTTCTGTCTGAGCGTGCAATATTTTAGTTGATATCCGTGTTCAGCAATGTTGTGTCTAACTTGTTTTTTTTTTGGTGTTTTTTGCACAAATATGTTCTACGAAATGACAAACACATCAATTTTTGTAAGTTCTGTTTCCTTTCTCACCAGAAAGAGTTAGAGTAAGCTAATTAGCCTTTTGCTAATGGTAAGATTCTATCCGTTGGGATCCAGTGCCCAGACCTAAAGACAACATTGCTCGTCGGTCCCCCATTTTCCTTAAAGAGGAAGTTAAACCAGAAATAAAAAAAATCTGTCATCATTTACTCAGCCTCATGTCATTCCAGACCCATATGCCTTTTTGTAGTGAAACACAAAAGTGAACTTTTGAAGAAGATCCTGGCCACTCTTTTCCTTGATAGAGAATGAGGTCTCAAACCTCAAAATTAAGTCCTCTGAAGCCATATGATAGCGTTTTGTGAGGAACAAACCTCGTTATTTTATAATCATTTCTCGTAAAGAAAAAATTCGTATAGGTTCAAAATGGCACAAGGGTGAATAAAAGTGGACAGAATTTTCATTTTTGGGTGAACTATCCCTTTAAAAAAAACACTTTGCTTACTGAAAATTTAAAGAAACATATCAGCTCATTTAACAACCTGTCGATAGTGTAAATACTCTGATGTAAATCTAACATTGATTGAGGGATGAATTTGATTGGTTGCCAGTCAGTAGAGAATGAACCTGTTGATTATCTTGCTGTGTGATTTTCCACCTCAAAAACCTTGCATAGCTGCTACGCCTCGTGTCAGGCGCCATACCTCACCTACGATCGGGGATTTGGGAGTGAGCCACCACAAGTTTGATCATCCTTCCCAGGAAGGATGCCTCAAATTTAACCTCAAAGTTAAAACATTACAGGCACCGGTAGCTAAACGTACTTTAATTAGCTAGTTTGTCCCCAGCACAAGCCATCAGATCTCCATGTAGATCTCCAGTAAAGCCATTGAGATACTAAGAAGGTGTTTTTGAATGGTGTTGCGTTATTAATGATTCATTCACATTTATGCATTTGGCAGACGCTTTTATCCAAAACGACTTACAGTACATTCAAGTTATACATTTTATCAGTACGTCATTATTTACATGGCTCAAAGCTAGGCCTGCACAGAATCTGAAGCAGAATTCAAAAGTCCATCATTCGATATTTTACGCAGACCTTGCGTTGTCCTTTATTAAATATTATTTGGCTATTAAGTTGATTGTTTTCAGCTACCGATAAGATTACATGAACAACATGTGTTTCATTGACACGTGATTCTATGGGTTTCCTGTAGGAATTACATGGGACACACTCAAAAATCTTCCGAAAACCACACATTCTGATCACATGTTTATTTCACATGTGATCCGATGTGAAACGTGTGGTTTTGGAACATTTTCATCGCATATAATTCCTACATGAAACCCGTGGAATCACATGTGGTTTTGCCCATGTAAATTGTATGTGTCTTTTCTAGATAGGAGAACAACTCCAGGATCCAAATACAGGTGAAATATAAGCTGTTCTGTCCTGTACACACACTGTGCAACATACTGTAGTTCTTCATGAGATGTTTGTGCCGTTATCATTGATCGGCTGCTGGGGCCAAGCTGACCTTTCAGAGCTCTATAGACTTTATCACTGCAGGCTTTCAGAACGTGGCTTCCAGCTCAACCCAAACAGCTCCGCCTGCTCGGCCTTCCCTTGCTCACTGCCATTGTTCCACAAACACAACACACTGTGTGGTTGTCAAAATGCTTCTATTACTCTGGCTTTTCCTCTACGGTTTCTTGAGACCGTTTTATTAGGCACAGAACACAGCAGTCATTTATGGACTCATATGAGAGCAGTATTTTATAAGCAGTAAAAGATTTGTAAAGTTCAAGTGATACATTTAACATTTATACCGCTGTGAGATTTTGAAGAGTCAGTTGAACTGGTGTTTTACACACGCTGAGGCAGTAGCATGTGTTACACTGATGAGGATGCTGATTCTGATTGGTTAAGAGAGAAATCTGATTGGAGTTCTTTATGTTTCTGCTATAACGATGTTAATTAAGCAAAACTTATGTTTGGGATATTTTAACGCAAAATGTATTATTCGTAGTCATCTGCTTCTTGATGATTTCACAGTCTTGAGTGTTTTTGGGAGATTTTTGTTTGTTTGTTTACTTAGTTTTTTCTGTTTGTTATAAAAGAAAGATGTGGTTGAATAAATTTATTGGAAAATTCATTCAGTCATTAATGAATAAAGTAAAATAAAATAAAACTTTTTTTAACCGAAGTGATCAGGATCTCAGTATTTTTTTCAACAGTTTACCCATAATTGTTTTTTGATGTAATTTGTTTATTGCAACTATCGAGGTTTCATTTTTGAAGTAGTTTCAAATTGCCGGAATGGAAATGTAGTTTTCACTACATAACGAGAGGCCATCACTGTATAAGTCAATGTGTTTCTTGCAGTAGATCTAGACTCATTATAGTGTTTTAATTATGCACAGGTGCGTTCAACACAATCACAGTTTAACCCATGTTTAACCAGTTAGCACACGTTGCTTCAAACCATTAATTTTAGGAATTATTCATTCTTTAATTTCTGTTCATTTGAGCTACCTTGCAGCAACAGTAAAAGGAGTTAATTGGGAGCCCTGCAGCACTAATTATGGAGGTGGAATGTGGATTTAAGAAACAGGTGTTTGCTTCCTCATTTTGGGCTTGATCTGATGCCATATTGTGGTGCATAAAAATCCACACAAGTTTAAACCGTTTCACGACAACATTATTGAACAGATGATGAATCTGGCATCAAGTAAGTTGTGTATCAGTGACAGATGTAGCCAATATGATTCTTGCTAACACCCACCCAGTTATCAGTTTGAGGTTGTAAGAATGTTTTCCTAGCATTTCTATTAGGTGATAAAACATTTTTTAAATACTTTAGGACTGTTTAAAATGTTTCTGTTGGGGTATAGGAACTGTTATTGTTTGGGTATAGGAACGTTATTCAAACTTTTTTTATTCTGTAACATTTTTTAAATGTTCCACTTACAACTTAATATAGTTTTTGATATGACATATAATGTTAAAAAGTGTTCTACTAACCCTACCGCCAAAATGTTTTTGATAACTTGGAGAACTTTTAGAGAACATTAGCCAACATTCTGAGAATGTTCCCTTTTAGCTGAAGATGTGGTAAAATCTTAATGATATTTAGTGTTAGTGCAATTCTGAGATAAAAAAAATAAATCACATGGATAAACAGTCAAGTAAAAGTTTTTTTTTTTTTTTAATTTTGGCTCCAAAAATTCCCATTTGACATGTAAACATGATTATGTAGATTACTTACACATGATTTTAAACAACATGATAGCTCTGTTGTGACCGAAATTCTCTCTTTTTATCTTACAATTTTGGCATAAAGGGATTATAATCAGTTCAGCTCTATTTCCAAGTAGGACAGCCGAGTATAAGAGGTGGCGTACTTGGCTGGTATATTCTGGAAAGTGTCAGATGTGGCATTTTCAGCATTGTCCTGTTATCCACAGTGTCAAGGGAGAAATGAATAATTTGTTCATGGGACGCTGCTGTCAGGCAATGAAATCTGAGTTTGTCTGTTATTTCCTTAGTGGTGGATGACAAACCTCTAACTTTCCTGATCCTCACAGAACGACACTGAAAACATGTCTAGGGTAGCTGTGTTCATGCTGCTGGCATGTATATTTGTTTTACCTGTTGCTTCCTGCTACACATTATTGTCAGCGACCTGCTTTAATTACCTCCTTAAACACACCACAAAGGCATGTAGGCCTTCCTATTGCAAACTATGAAAGATAACCTCAATTTTTAGCATCCTGATGGAGCAGTACGCCTTCCAATAGCCAGTGCTGTTTGATTGCTCACACTGTGACTATGGCATTGTACTGTGTGTGATTGTGTGGGCCTGAGCAGCATGCATAATGAAGACGTGTGTGGGTGTGTGATGGCGTATAAGGATCGGTGACACCTGCCACTGTGTGCTTCAAACCCACACTCTTTCTTTGCTATTCTTCCATACACTCCTCCCTGTGAATTGTATTATGTCCTGTCAGCCTATCGCGCGCCCTTTTGGCTGCACAATCACAGCTGCTTTTATCTAAGAACATTCAGCCCTTTTCCTGGTTGGCGGCAACACGTCACATACATTGTTTTCCTCAGTCGGAAAATTACAAACACAAACCGTGTAGTTTAAACCATTAGCATGTCTATAGCAAAGGATAGACAATACTGTCCTTTAAAAATGAATACACTGAAGATAACAGAGTGCATACACTCTTAAAAAAGGTTCACAATGCCATAGAAGAACTATCTTTAGCTGTATGGTTCCATAAAGAACTTTTACATTTATGCATTTGGCAGACGCTTTTATCCAAAGTGACTTACATTGCGTTATAATATACATTGATTCTGATTATGTGCAATCCCTGGGATCGAACCCATGACCTTGTTAACACCATGCTCTAACCGCTGAGCTACAGGATTACCCACCTGTAGAACCTTTCTGTTTCTCAAAAGGTTCTTTGAAGTGGAAGAAGGTTCTTTGGACTATAAAAAGGTAAGAAAGAAATGGTTCTTTGGGAAACCAAAAATGGTTCTTCGGGGAACCAAAAATGGTTCTTCTATGGCATTGCTATGAATAATCTTGAACCCCTTTTTTTGTGCACTGTATACAATAGCAGTGGTCCATTCCAACAGTGTTGATTTTGTATGTCTCTTCTCTAACACACCCAGTCCAGTTCATGGAGCTGTCTACTAATGAGCTGACTGTTTTAATTACGTGTGTTACATAAGAGACACCTCCAAAATGTACAGTTCTGTGGGTTCCCAAGTAACCACAGCTGTATAGTACCGGGCTGTACACAGAAGGCCACAATCCTGCAAATGAACCACATTGGTTCTAATGAACCACAGCTGCTCTTGATTAGCCTCTTCAGGTGTGTTTTGACCAGGATTGAAACGCATCATTTGAGACACAGCTATACATTTCCAGCCATATTGCCTGCCGTGATGTACCATGAAAAATACAAGCAAAGGATATCCTAAGTGATATGCAGTTCTCTGCACCTCGGCTCTGAGTGTGATATTAATCGTGAATTATAAAGGGGAGGAATATTTAACCGGAGTCTGATTTGCTACTGTGATTAAGCTGGAACAGCTGGAGGCAACACCGTGGATGCATACATGGTTTAAAGAGAAAAACACGCGTGAAATATGAAGGTAAATCATCTCTTTTTGTATCATACAAATTAGATAAGTTACTCGTTACTGAAGGTATGCGCCCACAGTTACAGTAACAGCCTGAAATCAGCCACTGAATTGGTGAGGAAAAAAATGATGAAAATAGCTTCATTAAGAGACTAAAGAAATGTTTTAAAATCTAAAAAGGGCAAGTGGACTAGTATGAAAAAGACGAGACATGTGCAGGCCTCTATCATAAATCTTAAACCAGTCGTAACAGGATAACCCATAAGAGTCAAACAAGAGCTAAAATGTAAAAACTGACGCATATGGCATCAAAAACAACGTATCTGCCACAGTATGAGGTCACGTGATGTTACCATAATCCTGCATTTCTTCCACCTCATTTATTTGCTCTTTTCAAATACCATTCCTTAACCATATTTTCATCCCTTAATATTACGTTTTATCCTTCACTGGCGATTTTCTTTCTTAACAAATGTAAGTAGTTTGTTTTGCTTTATGCGTTCGTATTTAAATGCGTTGGCATCGCTATTGTAAAAATAGCGCACATTAACCGAGCGTTGACATTGAGTTGAAACTGAGAGAGGGAGCCCGCTTGCTTACGTCAACACGTGAGAGAGATGGTAAAAGAGGGAGAGAGAGAAAACGTGTATTTGTTCTGCGGTCTGCGTGGAGAACAGAGGCCCGTTAATCATGCAGTCATCAGTCTCGGTGACAGAGACCGATCCCCTGCTTCTGCTCTCCCGCACCGCCACGAGTGACGCGGAGGAACCCCGCTAAACGCGCTCAAGATTCCGCTTCTGTCCTACAAGGGCGCCTTGCGCTGTTTCATCCCAGCCATGTTAACGCACAATCTTTAATCTCCCCTCTGAAAGGGAAATGAATGGATATTCAGTGAACCCAAAGTTAAGAGGAGGGCTCTCTCTCTCTCTCTCTCTGTCTGTGTTGCTGTTGTAAATAGAGTAGTATAGTCACCAGGGTAAGATGGATGGTTAAGTTAAATGAGCAGCGCATGGCGCGGGGAGATATATGGCGGCGCGCATGAGGTGAGACAGAATGACTGATGACCGGATTACAGAGTCACGCCAGAGCCTTGCTCGTCACCGTTGAGAGGGAAACGGGAAACAGCCAGGCTGGACAGCCCCACCTGACTCGCAGTCTGTTATAAACTCTTCTGGGGACATCACAGGGAAGTAACAGCTGGAAATGTCTCCCACCTCAATGCAGTTTTTTTTTAACCAGCGCTCGAGTTTGCCGCACTTCTACTGTGGCGCTTAATATTAATTATGCATCATTTCTTCCCTCTAAACTTTTAACCACACCACTGGTTTTAAAAGCACTCTGTTTATGTTTATTTTGTCTATGGGCTGACGTTTATAAAAGATTTGCAAAATTGCAACGCTATACTTCTGAGATTGTATTTGGTGGTGAAAGTTTGCGTACTTTTTGAGTCTCCCGAGATGCCAGTTGATTCATCTAATCCAGACTATAACTTTTTAATTATTTAAATGAAATCATATACTTGTTGCAAACCAAAATATTTGACTGCAGAGCTCAAATATTTAATAATATTATAAATAATAAAGTTATAAGAATATGATGCAAATTGTTTGGCCCGTGTCATATTTACACTGATAATCTGGCAACCAAAGTAATTAATTGAGGGCCCCTGCTCTGTATTATTACTGTCACATGTCTCTCATGCCCTGATACCTGCAGCACCAGCCAAAACATTGACTTAAAACTAGTGTAATATTTACCAAATCTGGAGGGGAGGGGAGGGGAAGGTGGGGGACACATCTGTTTCACTGGAGATCACTCTCGTAATGTTTTATAATAACCATCTTGAGAGAAATGTATCTCAATGCAGTAAAAGCCCATCTCATGTACAATTTATTAAAAGCATCTTCATATTTCAAACCGAACAGAAAGCATTCTTTGTGCTGCGACTGTAATGTGAATGTATAATACATGCAGCCCATTTTCATTTTAGTAAACAGCGTTTCTTACCTTGAATAATGTATTTGGCGGCGACGAGAATCTGTGAACCTTGATCCGAGTCCACTGCAGTTTAATATCATTCTGAATGTCAAGATGTTTCACGGCAGAGAAACATTATCTGATCTTCGTGGAGGTTGGGCTTGTCATCGGAGATGTGCTCCAAAACGCCTCCAAATGATCTGAGGTAAATTTATGTGGTTCAGCAGACGTGAACAATGAGGAAAAATATGGATGAATGGGTACAGCAGCCTTTCAAGCACTGTTATATTTTTAGCTAGAATAGTAACCAAGCTAACAGGGAACATTCTCAGAACGTTCTGTAAAAGTTCTCTCAAAGTTTTATTAACGTTCTAACAGTAACATTAGTGGAACATTTCTAACCACTGCACCATCGGCTACACAGATTTCTGCTCATAGGATCAAACTCGGATGGTAAATCCAGCCTGGCTTCACTGAACTGGCCGCAGTTCACCTGTTTTTAGAAAATGTCTTCACATCCAGCAAAATGTTGAACAAACCATTTTGAAACGGACAAAACTTGCCTTTGTCATTTAAACTAAAAAGCAGTGAGCTTCTGTCAGGCTGTAGTTTTGTATTACCGTTGTTCGATCGAGCGTGATACAATGTCTGGTATGAAATTTCTTTGTTGAACGTAAAAAGCGTTTTCCTTTATCGAGCTGTATTCACTACACCTTAAAGATGTGTGACGCACAGAAGGCGGCAAAGAAATGGTACGTGTTTCATTGTACAATAACTAGACAAACGTTTTTTAATATAGAGGGATTTAATGTGTCAGTCTTTTATATTTTGAGACAGCACTCTACAAATGGGAACTAAATCAACACATCACAAAGGTAAATTAAATCTTGGTACACGAATAAACTGATAATTAATCTCGCCAGACACTTGTGACATTTAAATCGTTTATTTCTTGTCATTGGCTCCCGTCGCAGGTACATTTTTCTTTTCCCCTGCCTCAATCTGTGGCCCAGTGGCTCTTTTTTAAAAGAACAATTTTTAGATTCACAGGTGTCCACTGGACCATTGCGTTGGAATGCAAATGGCTTCCACTGCAGAGGGAACATGTGCCGGGCTGCCACGTCCTATTGTGGATTTTTTTAAAGACGTGGCATTTCTGATGATTATTCTAATCCCACCAAAGACCTCTTAGTCTGAACACTCCTTATCTCTCTCCTCCAGTCATTCTCTCATTAAAAGTCAATCACAGGCCACCAGCTTTAATAAACCTGCAAGTTTCCTTTTGAAATAGACATTTTCAAAGTTTTGTTTTTTTGTCGTTAATTGTATTTAATGTTTAAATGATTAAAAAAAGAATGCATTTTTATTTAACTGTAAATCTAGCTGATTATCTAAATATATATATACAGAACGTGGATTTAACAGCATAATTGTATATAGTTAAAGATTATTCTTATTTTTATTTATTGCATTTTATGTTTTAAAGAGTGTAAGAGCTCAATGTAACTTGCTTACGGGATATAAAAACAGTTGAATTCAAGCAGGGGAATCACTGCGTTTTTAGTTAGTGGGTAGAAAAAAACTCTGAGCTTTTCTTGCCTCAAAGATCAAACAGCTTGTGAAGATTGTGCAGATGCTACAGCGAAAAATGCGGTTTCAACTTCTTTAAAACACTTTGAGAAAAGAAAATCAATATAACTTTTAAGGGGTAAACCCTTGTCAGAGATGTGGTGCGTTGGTTAGTGTGTTCTGACTGAAGGCATTAAAAACCAACTAAACTAAAAAGAGAGATAAACAGTTTGTGCATAGGTTTAACAGAGTGACAAAATGACGACTAAACACTGAATTAATGTGTAAATGTGTGAGTCAGAGCGACATTTTATTACTGTTTTATGGTGAATAATATTTGTTTTGCCTTTCCTTGTTGGAAAATGCTTCAACGCTGTTAATGAAAGTAAACACAAAATATTGTGATAATCACAGGTCAAAGCTGTGATTACCACCAGTAAATTTATACATACTTGCACTGTTATTGTAATTTTTTGTTATTTTGAAGCTGTATTGTACAAAATAGGATTGTGCTACATCCATAACCATCTCAGAAGGTCACACCATGACGTATTGATCTTCTGCTGGTCACCCTAACTTTGCAGGTCAGAGTTCATCAAACCTGAACTTTGGAACGCTCTGAAATGCTTCATCGTTTCGCATGCGCTTGCGTTTTCGGTCTGCCGAATTCGCATGCGTATGAATGGAAGTCAATGGAGTGAAAAGTGTGGCGTGACCGCACCTTTATTCGAAAATTACAGGCGCGTGTGATGAGGCGCGACTGGAACCAAACACTGCAGTATAGTATACCTCCAGTTTAACACCCCTGATCTAAACAAACATTTCTTTACTTCCAAATAGCAGTTATCTTTGCAAGCCTTGAACAATATAATAAATTCAGTCTGTATGCTTGTTTGGTTAAAGGCAGCTGCTAAAACAAGTTGCATGCCCGTTTGATAGACAGTCCCAATAGATGGGACCAGGAAATGGCAGGAGCCAGAATCAAACCCAGGACGTCCACATAAGCACCATCACAGAACGTATGCACTACCCACCAGATCACAAAGATTTTGGTAATGCTCTCATATCTACTGCTACAGCAGATGACTCTCAGCATCCTACACCACATTGCAGCATTAGGTAAAGAAGCCAATCAAATGACTTCCAGACAGACTCATCTAAAAGCCAGAGATGGTGTAGTTAACCATCAATGTCAATTATATCTGTTCTGGCAAACCAGCCGCGCTGTTTAAGTGCTATATAAATGTTTTGACTATGTAGTTCCTTTTTTGGCACATTTGTGAGCCAAAAAAATGACACTCACACAGCTTGGAGCTGTTTTCCGCTTACATGGACAATTTGTCATAGATATGGAACACCTAAAAGGGCTTTTACAGTTGTGCAGTTCCACAGAAGAGTAACATAAAGCTTTATTTCGTTTTTTTGGACCGTTTCCTAACTTCAGAGATCAAGGCACGCTGGAGCGAAACCAAACGTCGCAGAAATAGGGTAAATTTATGTAAATGCTATGCATTAAAATAGAGCTCCAGCCAGCAGCTGAGATGGTGTGATTCACAAATGTATAAGTCCTCTTTGTTACTAAATTATGTCTCCAGTCTGTTAGTGCTGTTGGTCTGTTGGCCTGTGAAGATCTGCTACTCAGACAGAATGATCTACCTAGCTAACAATTGTAGTGTTTAAGAGAATTTCCCTAACATTTCCATTAAGTAACAAGCCCAACATGTTCTAGAAAAGTTTAAAGGGTCTAGATTTTTTTTAGACCTTGTATTAACTCTATTGCTTGGTTATAATCATTTATTCTTATAACTTTTATTCTTATATAATTCTGTAACGTTTTTAAAACGTTCCACTAACAACTTATACGTAATGTTATTCCTATGATAATAAAAAAGCATTCTACTAACATTACTGCAAGAATGGTTTAATAACTTTGCATGCTAGTCAGTGTTCTTAGAACGTTGCCTGTTAGCTGGGTAGTAGTGGATCAACCCTTCAGCACGTTAGCAGCCAATGGGGTTTATTCTCAAGCTTGCACAGCATGAGATGGGAGACGCATCATCGTCTGAGAATGTTCTCTCTAAGCACCCAGAGGCAGAAGCATACACACTTGCATACACACAACACCAATGCACACACGAACACAACACACTCTTTGCATTTCAAATACAAGGATGCACGCATATTAAAAGACACTGTGTTCATCTGAGCAAGATGATAGACACATTTCCACAGATGTCTTAGGGTTTGCATTATTTATAGGCGTGTTCACACAGAAAACCTCGTGCTTCTCCGCATGTCCCCGTACTGACACAGAATCTTTTTCTTGGCATCTTTAAATGCAGAGATCATATAGATCTTTCCTCAGAGCACGGCCATTATGTCACACTCTGCTACACTGGCATGGCTGCGGTGAGACTATAATATAGATGTGCGTGTCGAGTTTAATTAGACTGTGACAGTATTAACAACCACAAATTCTGTATCTATCTTGTACTATTAGAGAGCACGAGCAACTTTATTCTGTCTGTTCCAATCTCATACATTTGAAGTCCAGTCTTATGTGTGTCTGTCTGTGTGTCTGTGTGTCTGTGTGTGTGTGTGTGTGTGTGTGTGTGTGTGTTTACTTTGACTATATATTGGTGACACATTTGTACCCAGAAAAGAGCAAAACCTGACAAATCGGAGCAAAAAATGGCATAAAAACAGTAAATAATTGTAAATTTTCAATGGTAAAAATGCAGACGGGATAGAGTGGGTTGGGGTTGGGTTATAGTATTTATAACTAGTGTGTATACAAACAATGAAAGCTCTATGGACTGATGAGAATAATCTGATTAGGAAATGATGACTGCATGCCCTTCACATTGAAACCCATTGGCTGCTGGCAGGTCTGTCTCCATGGCGATGCTCAGTCAAAAGAATATTGGGAGCTCATTGGGGCAATGATGAGAATAGACGAGCATGTTTGTCATCAGCTAGAGCAAAAAGGCCATTCCGGCTCCTGGCCAAATGAGAGCGTTTATCAGCTCTGTTCTGACCTGCTGCCAGGTGTGACATCAGTCTGTCTCTTACATGTGTGTCCAGCGTGCAGAACAAAGATACTTGGCATTCTTTTAGGGCAATTTGTGGTTATCATTTAAAAAGTTTATGGTTGTCTTGGCCAATATGGTCGCCGTCTTGGATCTGAATAAGATTTTTTTCGATCATTAAGTCGTTTTTCTTTGTGCTGTCATTCGTTTTTGTTGTCAGTCCTGGTTTTTATTGGTTTGTGTTTATATTCTTGTTGGTTTTGTTTCCTGATACATTTTTAAATTTGCTCTTTTCTTATTGGTTCTCTGTTGATTAGTCTTGTCATTGTGTTACCCCATGAGGTATTTTAAACCCTGTGTGTTTTCCTGTAAAAGTGCGGGTGTCTACCGTGCACTCAGTGAGAAAAAATATACAGTTTTACTGTGTAAACCAAAATACTCGCAAGACTTTCCACAGAACACAACCAGTTTCCTAAAACACATTTTTTATGTCGAGTATAATTCATCATCACAGTGCAATAATATCATCCTGTCACTCCGTCTCCAGCAGTCCCACATCATCTAACACAACTCATTTCATATCATTCTGTGTAGGGTCACAGTAACCCTATATGAGGAATATGAAGAACCCACGAAAATATCTGATAAAGGGTTCGCGCTGAGGTCTTTATACGCAGCAGATGGTTTTATATAGACAGGACAGTCACATTTTCCTCCATTACTTGCTGAATTGAGGGATCTCCTCTGAAACACTGATCTCTGTGCGGAAGCTGGAGACAGCTGGAGACTGCCGATCTGTGCAATAAAAGTGGCACGTGAATGTCATCCTTATCTGCCACGTTCACTCTAATACCTGTCAAAATGCATTCAGTATGTCTTCAGTATGAAACTACATACTGGAAGAGGAAAGAATATCTGCTTCTCTTGTAGTCTTCTTTCTGGTTCCATGGGCTTTCTCAAAGGCTACTTCTGCAGGTGGATTTAATTATTAGGAACAGGGTCGTGTTCTTTATAAAACAAGACGAGCATTTCATGCGGAGCTGCATGCGAAACTGATTGCCGGTCAGATTTTCCAGTAACGTCACATTTTGATGGAGTTTGTCTGGGTGGGGACTGATGTCACTTGCTCTTGATCCTCTTTAGCCGTCATGAAGAGGATTGTTAAGGACTCTTGACGAGACTTTTACGCTGACCGTGTGTTTTGTACACACTCAAATATCACTGTAAAGGGTCTTGCCTTTCATCCTGCCTTTCTGGATCACTGTTGTTTTGCCCATTAGCATGTAGCAGTTATTGAGAAAGCTTCTTAAATGTGGTGAACGCAGGAGACATGACGTGCTACCTCGTATCTTAAAACACTAGTAAAAAAATGTTTACGTGCCCTTCTGAAAATAAAGGTTCTTGAGGTTCTTCACATTGATACCATAGAAGAACCAATTTTGTTGTCCGCAAAACCATTTAGTCATGATTTTTAAAGGGACCGTTTCCCGTCTTCCTGGATATAGTCTTAAGAACCTGTTTAACGGATGTTAAAGGTTCTTTATGGAACCATACAGCCAAAAATGGTTCTTCTATGGTATCGTGAAGCACCTTTTAGAAGCGTCTACCAGAATAATACAAGTACAAATTTAGAATAATTATCATGTTCACCTTCACAGAACATAAACATGTTCAACACATGCAGCAAATACCTCTTATAAACTAAATACTAATACATTTAATTAACTAAACATTGTTTGTTTATAATGTTTCCCATCTCGAGACGGATGCGTTCTAGCTCACTTACAGTAAACACGGGTGGCAATCGCCTGACGTTGAATTTAATGGCGGGAAAGTTTTCTCTGTGTATTTTTTGTGGATGTATTGACTCTCTTCAGCAACAGAGGTTTGAGAGGTTAAGGATTACGGTCTCCTCATGTCACCTCAGCGGGGACAAACCCAGCGGCCTCTCACAGTAATCTGCGTCTCTGCGGACGCTCATTGTTTGCATTCGTTTCGTTATCAGAGTCACGGTACTTCAGTCTATGTTTACCGTTACTCTTTTGCACCCGCCATTTTTGGGTTTATCTGCGTATTGACACAAGGAGATTAGGTTTGTTTGAAACAAGGCGGCTTTATCGGGCCCCGCTCTGCTTCTAGGCTCCCATAATCCCTACAGAGACAATCATGAAAGAGGGAGACAAATACACGTTTGCTAACTTGTCGTACGTTCTCCGTTTATCTCTTCGGCGGACAGATAAACGTTTTACTTTGTGGATCACTGACGGAAAACAAATCAAAGTTTTAGGCACTTATTTGAAAATCGGCCTATCAGTTTAAAAGTTACATCTTCCACGTATCAAGGGTTGTTTCTATGGCAACAAGGGTCTTTGTTTGGCGGATGTAATCCGTGCTGCGCAGAGAGGGGCGCAGTGTGCGCTGTATAATATTTGTAATGACTTATTAACTACGAAATGGCTGCCATCCTCACCCAGAATGAGAAAAGTCCAGGTTATGGATCCGGGTTAGATTACCGTACAGCTCTCTTGCTGATGTGATTAAGTTATGACTAACAGGGCCCTCAACAAAACCTCAGTAACATTTGTAATATTATACAGTCATAAGTGTATCAAGTGATCCTGGAATTGCAGGCTGTAACTAATTGTTGACTTAACAGTCAACAGCACATGCATGTAATCATTAACATGTTAATAAATAAGTGGCTTTAAAAGCAAGGAGACGGCTGCAACATCAGGTTCGTGTTAATAAATATATCCAGGATTTACATGCAATGGAGTCTGACATTCTCAAACCAATAGTGAAGTTTTCCATTTTTGTATGTATATATTTTAATGATTTTTAAATAAACATGAATTACTTAGCATTAAAGCAAAAGGGGTGCATAATATGACAAATAATATGATGTACTCTGTTTGGGATCAATGTGTTCTCATACTTATAGATCCCACTGTATTATATGCATCCATTTCAAATGCCTGCATGTGTGGTAACCAAAGGCATTCACGTTGTCTTTTATTGATGGGTTTTCCCGTGTTCAAGCTAAATCCAGACCTGCATTTCTTGTAATGATTCTTAGTGATTTGTAGGAAAAGGTTGTCTAAGGATTTTTATTACTGTTTCAAGGTAAAAAAACGAAACCGTAATTATTATTAACGGAACATAAACAATTCTGAAATCACAAAGCTGTAAAAAAAAATGTTTAATTTACATTTTTTTTTGTGATTGTATACCGCCATCTGGTGGTTGCTTGGTACTAAAACCAAAACTGCTAGTAATTGCAAAGTCCAGACTTTTCCATAACGTCACCTTTATTGTATAATGTCTTAGGAGTTATTACAAACAAATCTCTCAAAAAAAATCATTGATGCTGCCCCCGGAAATTACAAAATTATTGGATAGTCTGGCTAAGGCTGCCTAAATTACAAACACATCAATACTTATGCAGAATTAGCGACAATCAAATAAAGAAATACTATGCATGAAAGTGCGCTGTTCATTTTAAATAGAAGTGCAAGCATTAATTACAATTGGCCAGAAGGTATGATTCTTAATCATAATTAAGAATTAAAAGAATCATTTTCTATACAAAATATATATAATTGTATAATGTGGAAAACCAACGTTGATTTGACTAATCTTTAAATTAAACCTAACCAAAGTTTCTCTTAATAGCCTGTTGTTAGACTGGTCAACTGATGGTTATAATAGCACCCTTGCTTACAAGACTTTAACTTAAGAATAAAGTTACTCTCCAAGACTGTTACTATCGTAGAGAATAAACAGGATTTGCATTTTTCCAAATACACTAATAACCAGGCTTACACTTCAGTATATGTCAGTTATCACTCAGACAAACTAACACAAGTTTGAGACATATCTAAAGGCAGATAAAGCAATTCTAAAATGTGTCAGGAAAACATTTTTAAGGTGAATTTTAAGTCTTGTATCCTGAGGATGGAAAGTAGACACATTTTCTATTATTATTATTATTAGTAGTAGTAGTAGTAGTAAAGTTTCTATTATTTAAATTACTAAATTCAATTTAAATAATTACACCTAATCTTATCTGGATCCCTTTAATATAGAGTGATGTAAACGGTATGCACATCGCTCTGCATTACTGCGCTATTAATTTCGGTCATGAGTAATTTGACCATGGAGGTGTGATCATTTAAAACTAATGCAGAGTTTTTCATATACAGTGTGAAGAGCAATTTAACAGCCAGAGGTCTGAGGACCTTTAAATTTTAATGCATGAAACCTATAGCTTATAACAGAGGGTGCTAAAATCTCTCCTCCAAAGTTTGTACACCTATACCGCTTAAAAGAAAAAAGACAAAAACAGATCTCGGTACATGTTCAGACGTAATGCATTCAAAATAGGGCTGCAAGCAAACTACTCACCATTAGTTACTGGTTTACGACAATCACTTTCAGATCTGTGCACAAAAGCTCAAATCTGAGACCTTCAAATAATTTAACAGTGCAGGTGGATGCCTGTTAAAACTTATTGGACTTCCAGGCACGAACACACACACACACACACACACACACACACACAAACCTCATGGCACAGTCAGCAACGTAGAAAGTTGTTAAGCTCAAGTACAAAGGGACGTGTAGCATTATAGTTTTTACATTCCTCAGAAGAAAAATAAAAGACATGAATCCTCACGTCTCTAAGCAAACATCTAAATTCAGATTAAGGCCCAACAGAAGGCACAAGCACACAGAGATAGTCCAACATCACAGGAACTAAGGTGCAATATACTCCACCAGGAGACTTCTAAACCTACATGCAGTCCTTCAGACTGACAAACCTTCACAAAAATCAGCTTTTAAGTGTAATCTACCTTACATACTAGCTGAGTAACTTACTGCTTCAGTCTCTGCGTCTCTCCCCTATTATCACGCCAGCCAACTTGAAACATTTAATACTGAGAACGAACAAGCAGAGCTAGCAGCTTTTAGTCATTAATTCAAAACATTGCAACAACAAATGGGGAAAAGAGTTTATATTATACCATTTACTATTGTGGTATTTCACTCCTAAACTATTGAGGTAAATAATTATTGCTAGTTAATACTATTATTTCTGGTTCTACAGAAACGAATGGGAATCATGGCCGGAATCAGGAGAGATATTAAGCGGTGAGATTTTGAGGCTGTACTCACAAGCGTTTCATTCATGCATAATCAATAAGCTTCTATTCGCTCATAAACCTCCGGGGGTAAACGGTTTGCCCCTCTGCCACTAATGCAAGCTGCACGTTGTAAAAATTCTGGCCAGGGCTGCAGCGGCGCTGGCAACATTTAAATCTCAAACGTATACCACAACAAAAGTGTCTGTTGGTATAAACCACAACAGCTGCGATATTCAGATCCATTTTGGCGTTTAATGAGCCAAACAGCGTAAACCGATAAACAGCTGCTCTGTGTAGAGTTAATCCTCGATTCTTTGGTGCTTAACTCAAGTAGAAATTAGTTAGATGAGTAATTCAATAGTTGTACAGCCCATAAAAAATAATCAGTCAATTAACAATGTCTCCAAAGCTTTCTCTAACTAGAAAAGGGGAACAAAGATATAATTGTATGAAGATTGTATTTTTAATATGTTCTTCTTTTTGGGAAAACAGTTTTGTACCATTGTGTTGCCATACCACAGTCGTGCAATGTGCTATATAGCCGAGCACAAGAGATTTCGTGTATTATTTCCAGAATAACGTGATCAAGTTATGTGACGTGAGGAAACATTATTAAAACGCTAGGACAACCTCTTGCAGTTCAACCAAAACGTACAGTAAAAAAACAACTTGTATCTTCCACGACACGTATGTGATGACAAAAGAAATGAAAGATATGGGCAGATAATGTTTTATGTGCTGGGCGTATAGCGTGTTTCTGTGCTAGCCTTGAGAGAAGTATTCTAATACAATACGTAGATGACCCAGTCTGTCCTTCAGGGAGGTAAGAGACAGAACCGTGGTCTGATAGGATGGATCTAACTGCAGCACAGACAGCAGCCACCAGCACCAGGCTGGTCCATTAGCGGATTCCTGCAATGCACAAAAACGCATTCATTTGCATTTGCATTAGGAAAGTACTATTAGGGTTATTATAATGCCGCATGCACAATTGTTTTGATGTTGCTGATTCGAACGTGCTTATGAATGCGAGATTCCGTCCATTTGCTCTGACCTGGATGTCGTCCTCTTTCTCTGGCATGATGCCGTACTGGCGGCTGATCTGCTCCTGAATGCGACTGTTCAGACGGTGGTACCACTCCCTCGCCTGCTGATACACGCTGTCATGGAGACGCTGCAGCAACTCCAGCTCTGCACCTTCCACCTAAACCCAGACGCATGCAAATGCATGGCAGGTTGACCAACAGGCAAGTTTTACGATTAAGCGCAGAGATTAAGTCTCTGCCTCCCACACTTTCTCTAATGCATACCCAGGGGACCAGATAATGCTTGCATAATCAGTTTACACACGGACTGGTTTTATAAGCGCTTGTTGTTGACCAACAAGTGATTAATCACAATCTTCTCTTCCTAATGTTTGCTCAATGCATTTACAATTAGCGCTAATTAAAATTAAGTATTTACTTGACATTGAAATTTGAAGTACTAACAAAGGTTTCAATTTAACTGCAATTATAAGCAATTCATCTTGTTAACATGGCAATATTATATAATAACCTTTTATGAATCTTTAATATACACGTTCCTTTCACTGCTCAATCTTGACCGGTAACCAAAGGGAAATAAAACTAGCAGATAAAATGTTTTAAACTATAACTATTTCTTAGATCTGCTTGACTAAAGCATTAATGAGTCATTAATGCAAATTTCTAAATCTGAGTCTGAACCTATTAAATTTACTGTATTAGGCTGAGAACGATCTCAGGAATGAAGTACTGGAATGAAATGATAAAATTTAACTTTCCTTAAATGTGTTTTCCACCAGACAATGATGTAATGTCAATAACATCATGCATCACTCAAATGGCTTATCATAATGACAAGCAAATATCACTGCAAATATATATATATATATATATATATATATATGTGGGTAGCATAGTGTACTGTAAAAAGGTCTTAATACAGTCAGACTCCAAAGCTTTTTTCAAAGCTTTATCACATCAACAATATTTATCACAATAAGACATTATTTCTGATGATGGCTTTAGTTCTGGACTGCTCCATGTAAACTTCAACTTCTGAGAATGTGTGACCTCTGACCTTATGGTCCTCCAGGTACTCTATATCAGCCGTGTGGTAGCCATCTCTCTGTCCTCTTCTGAGCACCCGGAAGCGACTGCCTCCCACTGTATCCACATACGAGCGACCATCAGGAAGCACATCCAGGTCCAGAATCTCCAACATGCAGCCGTAATCTGCAAAACTGCGACAGATTCTGCTTTTAAACCACGCTTAACTCATTCCCTAAATATTCGGACAATTAATAATGCGTAAACTGTGTTTTTAATTCAGTTTATTAATTGTAGCAAGAGCACAGAAGTTAGCATAACCTCTGAACTACAAAGTGCAGGCTAAATGAGTTTACAAATGCGCACGCATTTGTTAATGCATACCCTTTTCCATGTTCATAGGTGCACATGCCAAACTTCTTGGTGCCCGTCTCCATGCATCGGCGCATCATTAGACGGTATCGTGGCTCAAAGATGTGAAGAGGGCACGGGATGCCAGGATAGGCCACAGTACACACAAAGATCGGGATGTCCTTGGTCAAGCTACAGATAAGAGGTGGGTAAATCAAGAGCAATTTTGCTTATACCCAACATCATACATGTCTCGTAGAACACTGTTCCTACTCGAATACCATATTCCATGTTATTTAAAAAGATCATTTGCAGATTTTGGGGCCAAGTAAATATTGTAACAATAGTACCTTGTAATCTATAATCTAATCTGTAACGTACTGTAATCTGCAGTACATTGGTAGAACCACTGCGGTTTGTTAGCATTGCGAGGGGAACTTACTTTGAGAGCTCGGCCATCTCTGCCTCATGGACCTGTTTCCTCTCAGCCAGCTGCTGGGGAAAGAGGCGGGACATAATCTCCTGCAGCAGCACTGTGGGGTTGTACTTCCTGTTCTTAAAATACTGGAAACAGGAAGTGATGCAAACTTAAGATGATGCATTAGAATTTTTTATGTTTATGTTGCTTATAGATTACTATAAAGCACATAATGGTCTTTATACACCATTATTTTTATGTTTATGCTAAATGACAATCTGTTCACACATGAAATGAGTTTCTCTGGCCACACAGAGTTATTATACTGTCTGTAGTTTAGAAGTACCTCTTGCAGTGGCTGTTTACAGAGTGGACAGCGAAGGTTATGGTCCAGACTTCTCTCAAGACAGTTTTTGCAGAAGGTGTGTCCACAGGGTGTGGTCACTGGCTCATAGAACAACCTTTAAATATTTATCATGAGATTAAAGCAAATTAGGCATGAGGAAATACAGGGACATACAACCCACAAAACCCTCCACTATCAAAACTACAGTGTTTACATTAGCAGCCGCAATCTCGCGTTTAGGTACTACAACAAAGTTTAAAGAGACGGAAAGTGTTCAAGAATATAAAACAAGGACAAGGAAGCAGGACACTAAATCCCCACTGACCTGATGCAGAGAGGGCACTCAAAATCAGCCACCGTCAGAACACTGAGGCAGGACTCTCTGCTCACACCGCACACGCCTACAGAGAGAAACCACAAGAATAAGCATCAATGTAGGGTCATTATTTTTAAAATCAGGCCTATTAAAACACACCATACTAGCATGGTTAAATACTCGCTAATTAGGTCAAACTGTAATATTATGCAAAACCCAAACCTATATCCTAAACGAGCGTTACGCATTTATAATTAAAAAGTATAGCAAATTAATGTGATGATTAAGTCTTTAATCACATATTCAATATTTTATCATTATCTTTACAGCTTTGTTTTAAACAATAACTCTCAATCATTCCAACCACTGTTATAAGAATACGCAGAAGTCGCTAATATAAAAGTATCCGTAATTATAAAATCATGTCTTCACCTCTGTTCTGTTTCTCCTCCCTCTTCATCATCAGTTCTTCGTCATCCTCAGCAGTGGGGAGGAAGGACACAGCCTGACACAGGCTCAAACAGCACTCGCCACTGGTGACGTGCTTTAATTTGGGCGCATTCTGGGACAGGACAGGAAGTGAAAAGAAACATTCTAATTTATTCGAATTCATCAGCAACATTCTGTTTGTAACGCAATTCTTGAACAAATGTTACATTTAGAATGTGTTTGAATATAAATGACAGAAGTGCTGTAAGCACGCCTCACCTGGTCAGTTTCGGCATCGTTATGGAGGTAGCGCTGACCATCTGCGCATGAGGGACTTACGGAGCTTGTGATAGGACAGGGGTCCTGCAGGTACTCCGATACAACATGCAGGATCCGTGGAACCTCTTCTGGAACAGCCATACCCTCAGCTTCCAAGATCTGCACATGATGAATGTGATATAAAACATCATACTCCATACAGGGCCAGAGCTAGGAATTGTAGGCACCTGCATCAATACTAGATCTGTTGTGGGCCCCCATGCATCCGAGGGCCACTAGAATCCATCCCACCTTTTGCCTCTATAGTCTATAGTATTATGAATCTCTCTGGTTATATTATACATTCTGACTATCTCTGATTATTCTGATTATAGAACTCACCATCTTAATCTGGTTTTTAGCAGGGGCAAAGTCAGGCTGTTGTTTCAGACAATGGTAGAACTGGATGAGAGCTTCAGTCTGTCTGCCCATTTCAAGAAGCACATTCCCTTTACGAAAAAACCCCTAAAACACAGGTTACACACGTAGATTAAACACCTGACCAAAGTAAGCACCTATTGAAACACAGAGAAAACCACCTGATCTCTTCCTAAATGTGTCAACAAATTATGAGTCATCAAGGAAACAAAACTGCCTTAATGGAGCTTTAAGAATCTTTATTGGTTATAATGACAAAATAATACTGACAACACGGGTATTATGAAAAAGAAGTCATTAAAGATCAGGAATGACATAAGCCTACTATGGGATCCATGCCAAATCACACAACGTGCCCTGCCCTATTACAACCAAGAAGTCAGAACTATGTAACCTTATCATCGGCAACGGCGTGCCACAAGAGCGCACAACTACAACATTCTGGAGAGACAATGCAGGTACACAAAGTACGCAGCGGAAAGTAAACACCATGGAAACAAAAGTGAAACTGAGAGGGATTTGGAACGGGACACTCTGTACCCAAACGGCAATTAAACAAAAGGGCGAGCCATAGAAAACTACTGTTAGAAAACACAGTCAGCAAAAAACTGGACTCACGTCAGTCCAGTTGGGGCGCACACAGCAGAGGTCATCCAGGTCACGGAGGGCGTCTGAAAAGCGACGGAGGCCCATGCAGGCCTCAGCCCGCCACACCTTCAGGCTTACATCATCAGGGGCTGTGGAGATATGAACAGACACTTATATGATCCTCATTCTGACCTGAGTCTTTTATCTGTGTGAAGTTTGAAGAACAGATTTGCATATAAACAGCAACACAAATGACATCATTATATTTGTGTGTAATATAATGTAATCTAAAATTGCTAACTTTTATCTCAACTAAAATTATTTTTAGTTGTCCAATTGTAAGTAGCGAAAAAGATTTCAGTTTAAACCGGGTGGTAGCGTCTCAAATGCGTCTTCTGTAAGCACTTCAGATGTCAAATGGAGACCGTTTGATTTTCGTGACTAAGTGCATTTTGTACTGCATCAGCGTGCAAGGAAATTTTTACGAATGTACACGTGATGTTTCGCATCATGATCAACAACTGTTTCACTTTACGCAATATGAGGCGTTGAGCCTCTCGGTTCCAGAATATTAACATTCACGTAACTTCTGTATTGTTTTGACGTGGCTGCATACATGAGCACAACAGTGTAATCCATTAAGAAGGACAAGAAACGATCTACTAGATAAACAAAGAAAAAGGCTGAATAAGACAAACCATACCAAGCCAAGTTACAGTAACTTGAAATCCAACATGCCGAGGAAGAATAAAGAGGAAAAATGCTTTTATGTGCAATGTCACAGGTAAACAAGAACCAACCAGGGCTGTTGCTAATAAAAGCAGATTATATCATCAGATTCGTGGTTACACAAGAGAGGAAAAGTGCATGTGGGGCAAAACACTCAGCAATTCGAGAAACCGCACGTAATTGGATACAAAGAGTTGACGGACGCCTCGGTTCTGCCTCGAAGCGTTTATGTTACAAGACAGATAATTGCAATCGTTCATTGCCTGTAAAATGATACTTGATTCAGCAAAGGCCAAAACGGTACTGTTACTGTTTAGAGGAACACTACATCTTTGTGAGAAGAACCTTAAAGTATTATCAACACAAAAGCCCACGAGAGATGCAGACCAGTTATCAAACTGTACTAGCTCATACTGTCGGGGGAACCCATTAATAGCAACTCCAATCACAGCTCATCTTGAATTACTTTACATAATCTAATATCTTGTGTATATTGCTGTGTGCTTAGGGGAACTTGTTATTTTAGAAACGTACGCCCTGTACATGCTTTTATAGCCTTATTTACCATTGGTACAATTATCAGCCTCTTAAAACATGTTTAACCCATTTTATCTGCTATTCTCTAACCTTTTAACAGACCAGAGCTTATGAAATCAATTTTGCTTTTAACAAGTGGGCACAGTAACCTCTCCAACTGATGTGCGAGTAGGTGGATCACAAAGACTGTATATGTCTTCAACAAGCCTACGCTTCGATAAAACGCTGGAATCTAGGGCAAGTACAGTACTCGGAATATATCTAGAAACAACAGATCTCCAAACTGTCCTCCATATGGTTTATAAGTTGTCCACTAAGGGCTTGTTTTCATTAATATTGGTGTCAAACTGTGTTTATAGGATTAGAACGGGTTTGGCCTTATTACATCATCTGTAAGCTTCATTTCCCACAGAGTGAAAACCTGAACTGACATGACCCTTAAACTACATTTCCAGTCAATTGAAAATTAAAATGCGGCTCATTTAATTCTTTTCGTGGGAGTTAATGTTTAATTGACCGGATCTTAACATTTGCAGGGTTTTCATTACCTTAGTTTCCTTTTTCATGAGTCCATGAACTCATTGGCCTATTTCGGCAGAATTATGTGTGCTGCCACTAAAAATGTTCTATAAAAAGCAAGTACTAGTTATTAGTACGAGTTATTTATATCCCCTTCATGAATAATAGGACGGTTTGCTTTCATTTGACGTATAGTAGAACGAAACTTAGTTAACCGCCTACACAACATTTCTGGGCATCCCGGGCGCCTTCCGAGTCAAGTACCCCTAGTATGCTATCTAGATAGGCAGCTCACTAGGTATTGTGACACACCCATAGCCTGAGCATCCGCATGTTTAGGTAACGCTAAACGGTCCCCGTTTCACAATGTATATCTTAGACATCAAAGTGGTTGCGTAAGCGTAATTTTTCCATCCTTACCCAACTCTATACCTTCATCCGCAATACGCAGCGCTTCCGTAAACTCACTCGTCTTCAGCTTCTCTTGAATGTGACATTTCATTTTGGTTTCCTCTGGGCAACATTTCTCAATGACGCTGAAGAGTAACACATTGTTTCTGATGGTTTTCGCATCCCTCTGCCTTAATCGCTCTTTGCATGTGGGGCACCGGGACGGCAGGAACGCGCCCATGCATCTCCTGCAGAACGAGTGACCGCAGCTCATGGTCATGGGTTCGCACATTTGGAACAGACAGATCGGGCACTCCAGCAGATCCATGTCTGAGGTTTTATCCGGCGACAGCTTCCTCTTGAGAGTTGCACAGACGAGGCCCTTATTTATCCAAATAAAATAGCTCAATCTTGGTCCACCTGAAGCGACATGCTAAAAGTTAAATGACACGAGTATTTAACATTACGCGATCTGTCCTACATCATTTTGTGAATCCTATTTATAACATCCAAAGGCCGATGTCAGTTTCTGCAGAATCGTGCCAGCGGGCGCATAGCTTTCAGATTCCCTCTTCTGTTAAACACGACAACGAGTGTAATATTGAGAATTTGTATCCATTGTCAAGCATGTCTCAATCTTTGTTTTGAGAGCAGCGTTTTCCCTTGTTGGGCATGATGAATTGGTTCACTCTGCTTGAGTCCGATCCCTTTGGCTTTGCTGCTTCCTCCGAACTCCATCAACGCAGTGCAAAGACGAAAGAAAGGTCTGATTCAAAGACCGACCAGAGTGTCGGTTTTGCTCCTGTTTATGTCTTCCCTGTTACACCTTTTCCCTTGCGTTTTGCATGCATTGGATAACACGGCTAGCTGCTGACACAATTACGTTACATAAATAAAAAACACGTGGCACGCAGCGAGGCTTTTCATTGGCTGCCCGCTCCACCCTGTTGTGAAACAGCGAAGGCTGCGTTTCATAACAGGGAATCTCGCGCACAAATTCAACGCCCAGAAAGCAAATTGTTATATGTGCATCGGAGTAAACAAAATTGTGCTTTAATCATTTATATTATTACCAAGTCTATCATCTGTCAGTACGTGAAGAGTTTACTTTAGTTGTGATTAGAGGCTTTTAGACCTTTTACTAGACCTGCTTTCATGACCATAAGCTTGACCAAGACGTAAGATTACAACAATTGCCCTGAGTAACGTGAAATAACATTTTGTAACTAATTCCCAAATATTTTACCCCAATTTGTTTACAAGAATGGGCATTGCACGTTTTCAGTTAGCATTAAATGACCTTTGCCCTTCCGTATATGTACTACAGCATATTGATATCAGCACCTTGCTTATGTATAAATATACTGTTCTATAAAATACTTTATGTACTGGCTAAGCCATCTGCTAATAACATACAGTAAACAGAGGCTTTGTGAATTAGACATATAGATCAAGAACTTGGGTGGTTAAAACTGGGTAAAACTGGTTAAAATATTACTCATTATAGACTAAAGTGCACTTACACAAGATTTTGTAGGTGCAGTAAAGGTTGTATAAGGTTTTCACTTCGTCCAACTAATTTTCCTTATAAAAACGTGTCATTGCGAATGACATATCACATATCAATGTCACATGACAACTTTTATAATGATCTGTGAAGCAGGTTCTGAAGGCATGCAAATCATAAACGTTTGTGAAGCCTTACAGAATATCAGAACAAAGCCGTATATACAAATATGTGGCAATAATTCACATCATGTGAAAAGTTTCTCAATTTTTTTGGACCACCCTTCATTTATATCTCATATTATGCCCAGAGAATGAGGTAATATGCATCTAACTTAAAGAAAACGTTTTAAAAGTGTAACAATGAATATGCCTTCTGATGTTTAATTTATATGATGAAATAACTCAAACATAAAAAGTACATCACCTTTTTTTTATTAAGAATTATTATTAAACTCATTAATCAACTGCATCGCCCATAAGCTGACCATGTAACAACGTCCAAAGTTTGGTCCACTGCCTATGCAAAGTTTATTTTGTAACAAAGGCAAATAAGTGACACGTCCTGAATAATCATATAAACAAATTCCTCAGACAGCTCAAGTCATTTCATCAATAATACGGCACATGGCAGCATCTTTATCCCATACTTTGTCCTGTTTTAAAGGCACATTTTTGTCCGTTTGCACAACCATGCAGCTAACCCCCGCCTCATCCAGCTCCATAGGCTCTGTTTTTAGTCTGGAGGCTCCAGCTGAACCTACACCCCCAGCCTCCCCCAAGCTAGAGCTGTTTGGTTGTGGCAAATCATCAGGCAGCGAGGCAAGACACCCCTGGATCATCTCCACCACCCGCTCCAGGTGCTTCTGGAATCGCTCCGCTGTCTCCAGCCTCTGTCTCTTCTGAACCTCCATCATGACACGAAGTGTCTCCCTGGCCTGGTGAGGGCGGTACTCATTGATGAGGTGATGCAAGTGGACAAACAGGAGTTTCAAGTCCTCGAGCTTCTCCTCACGCTTAATACTGACTGGGCTTTTGATGAGGATGTCCAGAAGGTCGAGAAAGTTCACTAGGATGGACATGTTTAGTTTCTTCAGCTCTCTTTTATGGTCAAACTGAATAGGATGGAGGCGCTCAATGCCCTGGCTTTCCAATGGTCGAATAATGAGGTCATCGCATTGGAAATGGTTACCAAACATCATGTAACTGTCTCGAATGGGAGGTGGGGGCTTGGGGGCCAGCCCTTTTCGCACATTCTCATCCGTGTACTCCTTGATGTATTGCATGGGGGGTGGTGGAAGCGCACTGACCTGTTGCGGCTCCCCCATGTTGTATATCTAGTCACGAGAAGGGTACAAAATGTAATGCATTTATCTGAAAACAACATTTATAACTTAATATGTATTTAGTTGTGACTTCACCTGGGGAATACCTCTATCAATAACAATTAGCTTTAAAACAAAGAGTTGCTTTCCTAGAATATGCCACTGTAAATAAAACCTAGCAGAACGTTTTTTAACAAGCTAACATGAACATAACTTGGTTTATCAATATTTATTGGTCAGAAACACCGGATAGTTTTGAGCTAAATGCTATAGATCACTAAGTTAGCAAAGTACTGGTTAATACGAATTTATATTGGTGGTATTTAACAAAGTAATACTTACCGAAACTACCGCCTTTATTGATGGTAATATGGGCTACATAGACAGATTTTTAAGTAATCATATACAAAGCGAACAAGCGTTCTTACGCTCCTCGAATCCCAGTTACTGCAGCTCAAAAGATGAAGGGATCGGATTGGTGCACCGTTCTCCAGCAACGAGAAACATCATTGGCCAAATACAAATAAGGGCGGGGTTAAAAGAAGCCTACCGAATGACGTCATTTGACAACTACATGAGCTGTCTAAGCAGAAAAAAAATCAAAGATTCTCCAAAAAGCGAAAATAAATGCTACCAGTATATGTTTTGGAAAATGTTAATTTTTTTAATGACGTATTTTCGCAACTCTTTTAACCCACACATTACTTTCCGCTGTGTTCTAGCCAATAGCAGGCGTGTACAGTAATTAAGTTACTTTTAATATGACATTTATAATGACGGCAAAGCGGTTGTCGTATTAATGTTTGCGGTTAGAGAATTTCACCCTTTACATCTGATGTTAATTCTCTAAAAAATCTTAGTTTACCTGCAGTAAAAAAGTTTCCACGAGGAAATTTACTGTAAATTCAGTGTCCTCCCTTTCACGTTAAAGTATTAATTAACATTTCTATTAATAAATATTGGTCTTATCTTACAGTTATTAATTATTAGTCATCAATGTCAATAACTAGTATTAGTAATACTAATGGATAATTACAAAGTCGTTAGTTAATTATCTTTCCTAAAGTTGCTCTGTCTTTTTTATTTTTTTCTGCAATGTTTTGGTAATATTTAATTAATATAAAATTATGGGAGAGAAAGTGAGAGAGAGAGAGAGAGAGAGAGAGAGAGAGAGAGAGAGAAAGTATTAAGGTGTGTATGTGTGTGTGTGCATGCATGTGATCGCTTTACAGTTTTGATGCTGCCTCGGGAAGTGGTTTACCAAAAGTATCGACTCCGGAACCTGCGTCTTATACGTCATTGTGAGTTCTAAGTGAATAGGGATTGCGGCGCATCACGAGCTTCGGCATGAGTCAACCATCCATGTAGTTAAATATCCAGTTTTCATAATGTATCCAAGGGTCATCTTAAAGGACACCCTGTACAAGAAATCACAGCAGAAGAGAAGAACCTCGCCAAGCAATTACAAAGAGAGAATCTTCGTATTAACCACACAGGATCTGACATACTTCGAACATCGTACCGGGGTGAGCGTTCACATCTTATTATCGTTAATAAATGCAATATTAATACAGCATTTGCTTTTGTATTAAAGAAAAACGTAAAGTTACAGCAACACTGTAAGTTGAGAACATAACTGTGATGTAATAAACAATAGAATAAAATGTCATTTGTTTTTATATTGACTTAGAAAAAGCCCATTCAAAAAGGTTGCATTGAGTTGTCTCATATCAAGTGTGTGGAGATTGTACGCAGTGACGTTCCTATACCCTGTGATTACAAATACCCTTTCCAGGTGAGAGTATAGTAAAGTTTTGCCTCATGTCTCTCATACAGGAGTCAGTGTATGTTTATATTATGACTGTTATACTTACATTGTAAAACAATTTTGCTGCCTTAAATTTGAAAATCATTTCAAGGTACAATTTTAAATTTTGACTGATATTGAGTTGTTGTAACTTAAAACAAAAATTAGAAATGGCTTAACTTATTAGGATGAGCTAATGTAAAGACATATGTTGGTATGACTTATTAATCGCATCATTTTTTTCAGTGTTGTGATGTCTGTTGTTTCTCTTCAAACAAACCAAATACACCAACTTTCTGTCTGTTTGATTTTTGTCGATTTCACGGACACATTTCGTTCGTTTATTTGCTTGTTAATATTTCTCGACAGGTCGCCCATGACAGCTATTATCTATACGTGTTCACTCCAGATAACGAATGCAGGTTAAAGTGGGTCAGAGCTCTGAAAGAAGGTGAGCAGATGTTACAGAAAGCGATAAACATTCAAAAACATAAAACAGAAAAGCGAACAAAAAGTTATGGTGTTTTAATAACTTTTCAGTGGCTGTAGGGAGTCAACGGATGGTGTTATTTTGCAGCTGTGGATCAGATTAAATTCTAATGGCTTTTATTTTATTTATTATGTCTTTATCCAATGAAGCGACGCAACATAATAATGTATTTCGGAAGTACCATCCTGACTTCTGGGGAGAGGGGAAGTGGAGATGTTGTCTTCAAACAGAAAAGCTGGCGACGGGATGCAGTGAATACTATCCTAATGGAGGTGCAAACTTTTTTAGAATACAATATAGAAGTGGAATACAATATACAATATAGAATTCCATATTGTCATACATGATCACAAATTGCATAATTGTCACTCAACTTTATACACGAAACGTGGAAAACCTGTAAAATGTACAGATGATACAGATGATACAGTATATCAATTCACAAAGTGAAAGTATACGAATATACAGATTTACAAAATGTGCATTTGTGACACTAAAGGCATATTATAAAATGTTTAAAATATTTCATATCCGTGTTGATGGATTTGAGTTGTTTGAATGCCTAGCACATACATCGTATACATCCATTATTGTGTGATATTTGTGTGCACATTGACATAATGTGCATAACATAGTAATTATAGTGTTGAATCACAATTCTGAGTCCAGTTCTAAAGAACAATAATAAAATGTCACTCTATTTCCATTGTTGTCATAAATTGATAATGCATTTGATACCACAGCTAAACCTCTGGTAATTAAAATGTTGAATGTGACAGTTGTGAGTCCAGCTGTAAACTACAATTGTAAAACACTGAACTCGCTATTCATCATCGTCATAAATTTATAAGATATTGCATTTGATTCCACAGCCAAACCTTTACCGCCAACTCCAGATCCAACGGTACGTCTTTCTGTGTTCTTTCTCTGTTCTGTTTCTCTGTTTTCCACGGTGACTTTTTAAGCATATATAATGTATGGCACATTTAGACGTGATGTGCATATTATTTAACCTTAGATTTTAGATTTTTTTGTTCAAATATAAAATTGTTCAGATGTTTCAGAACTGTTGTTGTTAGAATCTTTGGCTGGCAGAACAGTGAGAGCGCAACAGTTAGAATGACATGCTGTGCGTGTGTGTTTATCCAGAGACGATTCTCAGATCCAGAGGAGAGGATTGTGGTGGCTATGAGGAATTTTAATCCCCAGGAAGACACAGACCTTGCGCTGCACAAGGATGAAGAGTATTTAGTCATTGACAGCTCAGAACCGAACTGGTGGACTGTGAGGGACAAAAATGGGTAAATACTGCATCTAAAAACATTTCGGTGCTCTTGTATACTCGACTTAGGTAACACCTTGTTAACTTGAAGAATCCCTTCACTGTGAAGTTTGACGACACAGTAAAATCAGCTTTTCAGTTTAAATCTCGTTAATATTTAGTACCAAGACTTAATAGCTATCAACTTAAATACAACATGAGCCCTTTACTAACCCTAATGCAGAAAAAACTAAATTATTGTTACTATGTATTATTTTGATTTCCACATAGTTTAAAGGTATGTGGAGATGAAAGAAAGTGTGTTACCCTGGATACCAGTGGAAATTATTAAGATGCTTTTATAAGTAAATATCTGATTTTCCTGCTTATTTCGTTTTCTCCCGTTACAGAAATGTGGGGACAGTGCCTTGCATTTATATTGCGGAAAAATTGTCGAACAACGTTGAAAAGTTTGAGTAAGTTCTCTTCCATACTCGATAATTATATACAGTACATACACAGAATTCTGTAGGTGTTCTGTAGTTATATAAAAGAATTTAAAAAATGTCTTGTTAATGATTATAGCTTGATTCAATATATATGTGTATGTATATTTAGTATATTGTTTTATGATACGTTTTAATGCAGATGGTACAATAAGGATATAACTCGGACGGAGGCTGAGGAATTACTAATGAAAGAGGTAAACCAACACAAACAGCCATTTGTTTTTTATACAAAGTGAGGAAAAATTATACAGTTCACTGCACGTCTCTTTAGTACATTTTCACAGTTTTGGGGCTTTGCAGAAAGTTTGTGTTCTGTGCAAACCCGCAAGAGCGACATTTGCAGACAGTGCAGGCAAAAGTTGAAACTGAAATTTATAAACCAGATTGTGGCTGCTGTGTTTCCTGTCACGGCTGTCTTACATGTTGTTTTAAAAGATCTCAGACATGCATGGGAGGTTTGAGTCGGGTCAATGTCTCACCTTTACTTCACATTGTTAGCTGGCTGCGGTACCTGCAACAGATGCATTACTGCTCCCACCGACATTAAACGCTCTACAAATGCAGCCATCTTTGTTTATCTGTAATAATTAAACAAACACATGCTTATATGTATACACTACCGTTCAAACGTTTGGGATCACTTGCCTAAAATGTTTCTTATGACCTTAAATCTTTCAATCTGAAGGCAGTTTCCCTTAGTGTTTGAAAGTAGTTTTGTAGACATTTATAAAATTTTGCCAACTTAAATTGTCATTAGAAAACTACAATTTTATTTAAAAAATGTTTTCGAAATGGTTGACTTGAACGAAATGACAAAAAGCAGCCAATAGGAGCCCAGCACAGATGGAAACTGTTTAAAAATCATCACAGGGTGATGCCTCAAGAAACAAGATGGTAAAATGCCAAGAGAACATTCAAATTCAAATTCAAACATGCAAATTCTTGGCAATGCGGAACTACTTTAAATATGTTAAAATATAACATGGTTTAATTTTCTTTTTCACTTTTTACCTTAACTTACTTTTCTTTAGTCACAACATAATTCTCATTGTGTTGTCTCATAGTTTTAATAAGTTTACTATTATTCAGAAAATTTGAATAACAAATAAGAATAATGATCCTAATCTTTTGACCATTAGCGTAACTGTTCATTTTATTCATGTTTAAATCTAGCACATAATGATTATGTATAATTTATGGTTACCGTAATGATTCCTAATGATATGTGTAGAACAAGGATGGAGGTTTCATGCTTCGTGACTCCAAACATGCCGGAGGATACACGGTGTCGATATTTACCAGAGTTGCAGGGTAAACGTTTCATTTCACCACTTTCATTACAACAGGTTTCTTTTCGCTTTATCCAAATCATCTCCTTTTAATATTGTCCCACGTTTGTGATTGACCCAACTGCAGGACAGATGGAGAGAAATACCCTCTGGTTAAGCATTACCAGGTCAAGCTACTAAAAGAGGATGAAAACACCAAGTATTACTTAGCTGAGAAGTATGTGTTCTCGAGTATTCCTGAGCTCATTCGCTATCATCAACACAATGCGGCAGGTAAGATCAACCGACACGCCTTAAGCCATTGGTGTTGAATAGAGGAGATTCGTACAGTAGTTTTCATCAGTATCTTGTTATTGTAGGTTCCTCTTGCTAGGTTGCTAAAGATGCCTTTTTCAAACTTTGAAGATGTACAAAGATAAAGGTGCAAGGAGCTTAGTGTGCGAGTGTGAAAATAAATT
>JAZGTJ010000066.1:47173-81089 GCA_036877575.1 Botia almorhae
CAGTCTTGAATTTCTCCTGTGCTTATAATTGTGGCAGGTTTAATAACCAGACTGAGGCACTGTGTCTCCAGAAATGTTCAAAACTCATCAAGGACGAAAGAGATAAACTCAGGTAGTTGAGTAGAAATTATTCTTTAAAGATGTAACTCATCTCAGAGCAGGGGTGCCCAATCCTGCTTCTGAAGGGCCAGTGTCCTGCAGAGTTTAGCTTCAGCCTGCCTCAACACACCTGCTGGAAGTCTCCAGTCTGCCAAATAAGACCTTAATTAGCTGTTTCCGGTGTGTTTTATTAGGGTTGGAGTTTTATCTAAACTCTGGACACCGGCCCTCCAGGAGCAGGACTGGGATCCTACCATTATACTGTATTACAATAAATGTACCATTGATATTTTGTAAGATATGACACAACCTGGTTTGTCTCACAGTGGGAAACAAGTGGGAGATTCATCCAGATGAACTGGTATTGAGTGAGGAGGTTGGCAGCGGGCAGTTTGGCTCCGTCTGGAAGGGCTTCTGTCAAGACCAGGCTGTGGCTGTTAAGACTATCCGAGAGGGTTTCATGTCAGAGGAAGAGTTTAAAGAGGAGGCGCATATTATGATGTGAGTAACTACAGCTTCAAAACGGTGGTTCCAAAAGACACACTCAGGAGGTTTCAAAAGACACACTGAGGCGGTTTCAAAAGACACACTGAGGAGGTTTCAAAAGACACACTGAGGAGGTTTCAAAAGACACACTTAGGAGGTTCCATAAGACACACTGAGGAGGTTTCAAAAGACACACTGAGGAGGTTTCAAAAGACACACTTAGGAGGTTTAGCAGCAAAGAACTTATTGCTCCATCATGGGCTTCTTCCACAGGAAACTGTCTCATCCTAAGCTGGTACAGCTGTATGGGGTGGTCATTCAGCGCTCACCGATGTATCTGGTCTTTGAATTCATGGATAATGGCTGCCTGACAGACTTCTTGCGAGCCAGAAAAGGCAGTCTTTCACAGGAGGTCCTGCTGACAATGTGCTTGGATGTAAGTGAGGGGATGGTCTACCTGGAGAGCTCCAACTTCATCCACAGAGACTTGGTGGGCATCCATTTCAATAAGTTGTTACAGTTTGTTAGCTTTTTACATAAAGCTTTATTTAGGCCTTTGTGTTTTGTTATAAAATCTTACTGTTTAACAGGCTGCAAGAAACTGCCTGGTTTCTGCAGATCATGTAGTGAAGATATCAGATTTTGGAATGACCAGGTAAACAGTAGTGCCAATAAAAGATCAGATATCCATGTCACTGTTTTTTGAGACCTTTAACGTCATTCAAAATTCTCACCCGTGTCTGCAGATTTGTCTTGGATGATCAATACACCAGTTCTCAAGGGAGCAAATTTCCAGTCAGATGGTCTTCTCCAGAGGTGATTAGATTCCAGAAGTATAGCAGCAAATCAGATGTGTGGTCATTCGGTAAGTCCAGAATACTGAGGCCCTTTCAATATTTTGAATATACAAACAAAGTATCTTCAAAGAGTTGATTGGTATCGACCAATGTTTTGATTTACAGGTGTGTTCATGTGGGAGGTGTACAGCGAGGGACGTACACCCTATGATAACCGTAGCAACGCGGAAGTGGTGGAAGACCTGAACAAAGGACTACGGCTCCAGAAACCCCGCCTCTGTCCACAGAGTGTGTACGAGTTAATGCAGTGGAGCTGGAAAGAGGTGAGGGTGGAAAGTATTAAGTTCTATACAAATATACTACATGTCCGCCACACCAGCATCTTGACTCATCAAAACTCCTAAAACTCAGGTTTTCATTCTGATACGCAGCCATAATGAGCTCTTGCTTGTGTGACATGACTATTATATAGTGAAAGAAATAACTGCTGAATAATATCTAAATGATTCGAATTAGTGATCGTACTGAGAAATTGTAGTCTCAGAAATAGTTCCAGAGAATTCCACTTTTCTGGAACAAGTTTATGTTTATGTAGTGTTGTTTATAGCACAAATACATGTCTCTGTGCATCCAAAAAATAGAAGAATTTATAGAATTTATAGGTTGATTTCAACTAATAAGAGCTTTAAAGCAGTGCAATGAGCTGAGTGACTTTACCGAGCAGCTGGTTAGAGACCTGGAGTTGTAACCCAAAGGTCGCAGGTTCGATTCCCAATGCCAGTGGAAAATAACTGAGGTGCCCTTGAGCAAGACACATTTTTCACAGTTGCTCTCCGGGCACCGCAGTGCATTAATACATTTATTTGTCTGTGAGTCTCTTTACTGTCATTTCTGTCACAACAACATAAACATGACAATGTTTGTTTAACAGAAACCTGATGATCGACCGCCCTTCTCTCTCCTCCTGCACCAGCTGGCCTGCCTTGAATAAGAATCCAGATTGCAAACTTCCCCTCATCTTTACCTTATTCTGAAATTATGAAAATATTGTATATTGTACAAACAACACGTTGTATTTATTTGTAGATTTTGTTAATTTATTTTCCCGATTCATTTGTTCAAACACAAAATTCATATTAGCCGTTAGAATGCTGTATTTTCTGTGTTTGTCTGCAAACACACTGTAGCATAGTCGATTCCACACAATATAAAGTTGACCCTTAGGAGGCACACATGAGTCGTGTTTTTAAAAAAAACTAAAAATGTTTGTTTTATAGTCCTTTAACGATGTTAAACAATGTTTTCGAAACAAATATTACATTTTTGTCTTTGCAGTAGTAGTAGTTTGTATGCATTATAAAATAACAATTAGCTGATTACTTAATTACCAATAAACTCACAATTGTCTTTGATCTGAATTGTTGATTTGATCAAACGCATTTTAAAGGTTAATTAAAACAGACGGTCTATTTACAAAGTCTACAGATTGTTTATTATACCTGGCGTGCTCTTATAGGCACTTGACATGGACCTGCTTTACTGTTGATTTGTATACAGTACTACAAATGCCGTCAGTAGTTACTATGACAACGACACTGGATAGAAACACCCAGCATGTCAATGTTCACTGTGTACCCAGCCTGGGGCCAAAGAGTCACCAGAAAACTCATGTTTATTTCACGTGTTTCCAAGGAAAAAACCTAACTTTAAAATCGATCTAGCAACATGTTAAGGTGCAAAGGTATTTAATATAAAACATATACCTTGATATATTTTTATATAGTATTATTTGGCACTTGATAGTAAAACATTAAACTGAAACATATTTGAGTTGTTGGCATAATGTAATTCGATCACAATACATTGTGCCAGAGCGCTAAGCATGTCTAATGTTGCAGATGTACTGCTGCGGATGTGCATGTGTAATCATGCATTTCATATCGATGAGAATGTCCTTTAAAACGTATTTGTTCATGATCATACTATAATAACTCGTTGATCAGAAAAAATATAAAAATGAAGTACGTAAACTGATGAGTCGCTTCAGAGACGGCGTTTTAAATGGGCGCCTGTCTCTTTAAGAGCATGCACTTGCAGCCATTTTCTGCTCTTTGTGTGGGGTGGATAAGCGGATAGAGACCGAACCCACAGCATCATTTCTACTAAGCCGAGCAAACGTTATTTCGTACAATTATTTGTTTTGCGTTGACTGCCCGTTATTTTAAGAGCGGACATGCAATTAGCAGGTAAGTACATCTGATTTTATCATTCAGTTACGCGGATGGGGGCGCTGGCTAGACGGGGCGCGAGAGATGATGGTGATGATCGCACGGACCTGCTCGTGTAACGTAATTCTCCAACCGTGATGCCCACATCACAGCCAATAAACAATTTGGTATATTTGTTTTAAAGATAACCGCTATCGTGAGCGTTATACACTAATCGGTTGTATTTGGTTTATTTGTAGGGGGGTATGATGGAGGGTGTTGGTAGCATCTCTCCGGCTAAATGGGTGGGGTGGGGGGGTGGTTCCACACTCGCACATCATATGTAATCTAACGCATATTATGTTAATCTGTTTACATAAGAGCGCGATTAAATTACTGTACGGGTCAGCGTTTTGTTCAGTTGCAACCTAGCCAATGAGAACTTTATTGTTATTATTTGCTATAAAATTATTATATATAATGTACATTCATTCCATGAGCCGGCGAACGTGCTCGTGTCCGTTTTCTGACGCATTTGGTTTTTGTGGTTGTATGACACATTAAATGACTAATTGTAGTTTTTTCCCCATAAAAACATGGGTGACTTGCTCCAGATATCATTAATGCTGCATAATAGGATTTAGCGAACACGACCAAACGTTAATGTGCCGTCTAGTGTCTGTTGTAAGCCCCGTTTGCAATTGAATTGTAATAGACCGCAAATTGTGTATTTTGCATGTGCACCTGTACCGTTTGAAAAAAAAACAAGGAACCACTGGCTTCCTTTGTACCAGTGAGAGGTTTTTAAAACTGTGTGATGTTTTAATGCAAGAGGTCACATTATAAACACTCAGAATGAGAGTGCATCGCTTGGAGGAAATGATGCGTGCGTAATGACACCGTCAATTCATTTTATTCACATCTCAGAAATGACGCAATCAAGTCCTCTGTATGTACTGAGGCATCATTTCAGTGTGTCCTGAATCAAGTCCTCTGTATGTACTGAGGCATCATTTCAGTGTGTCCTGTCTGTACACGGAGGATATTCTTTCAGTTAACCGTCAATTACATGGCCTGTTTGTGTAGTGACTGTAGCTCACTGAGAATGCATGACTTGAGAAGAGATGGGGTAAGATGTGCCACGAAGCGCCGTGAACCAACTGTGACGCTGTTACAGCGGTTAAAAGGCTGATGTGACATTTTGTTTCTGTTTTAAACGTGAAGAGATTGGCACGCAGATTAGCATTAGCCTGAACGTTTACCGTTATAAATGGTAAAGATATTTTAGTAAACACTACCCACAATCAGCGGTGGTTTCTTCAAGGTGTCACTTTTCAGAACATGTTTAAAGTTCAGTGAGAAAAACGTGTGGGCCACGTGTTCATGTCAGTGGCCGTCTAAGTTTGTCATGCTCGCTTAACATACAGGAATGTGATGAGCCTTCTGTACTTTGTCCTGGGAATCAGCCATTGTAGGACATTTTTGCATCATTTTTATCCATTCCCTCCGTCTCATTCTCCTTCTCCCTGTCAGATCATTTCCACCATGATTTTCATGGAGTATACTGGAGTCTCTTTTAAAATGACAGTTTCAGCTCAGATTGCTTATCAGTCTGAACATGTTTCCAAACCCCTCACGTGATGAGTTCTATTCAGCTATTAAAATGTGCAGAATTCCCCCAGGACTCTAAGTACATCCTCATTTTGTAGTTTTTCTGAGGCAAGCTCTTTGTGTTTAGTAAGACACAGACCTGCAATGTTTTCTTCTTTTAAAGACAGTCTAATTTTTCTTCCATGGCAAAATAAAACTTTAACAGGCATGATCTTTGGAGATCATGTTTGGGTTAGATTTACTTCTGTAGTCTGAATGAAAATCGTTGAATGAGAAACAAAAAAACTGACAGGAAACCCTGCCCTTGTGCAGGAACATTAAACAGATCAGTTTTGTTGAATTGCAGCAGAGCGTGTGAGAATGCATTTGTTAGTGGCATTCAGTACAACCTAATGAGAACATACGTCTCAAACATACGAACCTAGTAATGTGACTTCAACTGATTTGACTTGTTATACATTTCTAATAAAGACCTGACGTTGCCTCAGCTCAGGTCAATCTGGCTTCAAACACGGCTCTCCATTGAGAGAGATCTAAGATTGTTATTCCATCGTGTGATTCCAGAGTGATCTGCAACCACCTGACCAGAGCATCAGGATTGTTCCACCAGACCTGTGACTGGCTGTTGGGTGCAAATGTCATTTTTCTGACACGTAGCATTTTGTTTGCACATTGAACAGGCTTCACTTGGTATGTTGTTATTATGGTGTGTCACCATTTTGTTGTCACTTTATGTGCTTCACAGGTTGCACACTTCCTGTTTGCTTTATTTTTTGTAAGTGAATGCTTATACTGTTCCATATTCGGCTCCATATTTAATTGCACAGTGACCACAGTTGATGTGTTTACCATATGTCAAGTGTAATGGTCTATGGACTCCATGTTTCTCTGCTGCTCAGTCAGGCTTTGAAGAATATAACGCCTCAGAGAAGAGCAGCCACGTTCTCAGACAGACAGCTGAGTACCTGTAGGGGCCCTTTCATATCACCTCTTCTGGGCAGTTTAATCATGCAGTTTAGTACACGTTTAAATTTCTAGGCCTGTTTGGAAACAATTTTCAGGCGGGCTGAACTTTAACATTGTTGTAGCTGTGGCCTAGTGGTTAGCACAGATGTTGAGCTGTGGTGCTTATATGGATGACGTGGGTTTGAATCTGGCACTTGACATTTTCTGGTCCCATTCTATCTCACCGCCCATCATTTCTGTCATCACTTCGCTATCCGCTGTGTAAAAAGAGATAAAAGGCCAGAGATTAAAAATAAACCAAGCCCAAACTTATTCTGAGCTAAGTCACTTGGCTTTTATTTAGTTGCAAGTAATTATCAAAAAGTTTAGAAGTTCTTTTATCGTTAAGTGTAAAAGTATAATATATTTTGTAAAGGTTTTATTACTTTTTCAGCACACATCAGCGCTTGCGTTATGAGACTAATTGAATTCCACCAGTGAAGCAGAGTGGAAGGGTTCACACTCTGTCTCTTTCAGATTGGACTGTTTTGTGAGTGAACCTGTGTCGCCATGACAACCCACGTGACCCTGGAGGATGCGCTGTCCAATGTGGACCTGCTGGAGGAGTTGCCCCTCCCGGACCAGCAGCCATGCATCGAACCCCCGCCATCCTCCATCATGTACCAGGTACCGCCCATCAGAAGTTAATTAATTGTAATATTTTGTGTGCCGGGTTGTTTTCTGAAGTGAAATACCACTAATCTTCTCTCCGTCACTAGGCAAACTTTGACACCAACTTTGAGGACAGAAATGCGTTCGTCACTGGTATTGCCCGCTACATTGAACAGGCCACTGTTCACTCCAGTATGGTAAGTAGTAGGATGAGGTCATGTGACCAGGGCAGCAATAATGAAAGGATGTTGCATTACAATGTTGAAACTCTTTCTGAGCCATTTTGAATGATTTCTTACTGAAATCATTCAGTAGAGCGCCAAGAAGCAGAAACAGCCAGTCAGTTGATCTGTTGTAACTGAGGTTTATTTTGTCACAGCAATATTTAAATTAGCCATGAGCTTCTAACTTTCCATTTAGACACACTGTAAATTTCTTTTCATAGGGCAGCATAGTACAATGTAAACATCAAGGTTTGTTTGTACAGTACCATTGTCATGTACACCATGTTTTTGGACATACCGATTTATTATTTAATGTACCCTTTGAAAGCCATGTAAGGACCATGATGTGTGAATCAACATGGTGGGGAGTAATTACATTGAGGTTCAAGTAAATGTCGTGATACAGATTAAATAAACAAAGATTTAGTTATTATTTTTACAACATGCATTTTAAGTGTGCACGCAATCGCTTTTCAGATTGGTTTAAATTTCCGAGTTTGGAAAGGATTTTGGGGATTTTTATGGAAATGTATTCCACTTTCCATTCTCATAAAACAGGACCCCTAAGTGTGAATTGCCTGTATTGTGAAAATCCCTTCATAAAATACAACCCAGAAAGTATAAACCGAATATGCAACAGTAATAAATATTTAAGGGTCGCTGTGTGAAACCAGCCTTGCATTCTATAACAAAACCAGTTTCAATTCTGTTTTAGCACAGGCATGAGGACGGACACCCCTTCACAAAGACAGCCTCGTTCATGTTTGTTGTGTTTCTGTTGTTTTATTTCTCTGGGGGGTTTTGAGTGTATAGAGGCCGTTCCTCCACCTCTTCCTCCCACAGTTCAGTGGGTCTGATGTGCTTAGACTGTTAAATAGAGAAGTCTTGATGGTCCTCTTTGCTTCAGCTACCTTCTGCTAAAGCCCCAGTGAGCACATAATGCATTCTTACTGTGTTCTTTGTATGCTGTATGTAAGTGGCTGTCTGAATAGGACGGTCTCACTAAACTCTAATTTGTGTAATTATGTGCGGTTCGCCTACAATTCTGCCTTAGATGTGTTGTCGTTTTTAAACTATAAAGTTAAGTATAAACATATAACACATTCGGGTTAAAATAACCAGTGACCAGCAGTTCTTAGGAACGTCATGAGCCTTATTTAACAAGGATGTAACAATTGTTCCGCCATGTGATATGATTCACTAGGCTAACTATAGGTTGTTTACAGTTGCCGAGCAACCATGCAAATCGCCACATTAATATAGCATTGATCTGACATAGGCTTTGAATGTGGCTCATCCAGCCAGAATTAGATTTTAAAACTGCCCCTTTGACTCGCACTGAGAGAATGTTTAACATTCGATATCTAAATGCTAGCAATGATGTCATTATTGCTAGCAATATTTTTATGCTGTGAGTGGACTTGATCAGAAATCCAGCTTACACTGTTCATTAATGTAAAGTGAATTGTAATTGGGATGTTGTACATTGAATTATTACTGAAAATGCAAGTCTAGTCAATAGCTACATCATGTAATGGTGAGATGTTGGATTACAGTCATAAAGTCTGTTTCTGGCACTATTACACAGAATTTAAGTAGTTGAGCTAATGGTTGCACATGTTTCTCTTTTGTTGCGACTGTAAGTTCACACTGTGTGTCTGTCTTCTCAGAATGAGATGTTGGAGGAGGGACACGAGTATGCCGTCATGCTTTACACCTGGAGGAGCTGCTCCAGAGCTATTCCTCAGGTACACACACACACACACACATACACACACACACGCAACACACATACAACACACACACACAACACTAACACAACACTCTCATACACTGCTCCAACTGCTCCAGAGCTATTCCTCAGGTACACACACAACACACACACACACACACACACACACACACACACTACACTAACACAACACTCTCACACACTGCTCCAACTGCTCCAGAGCTATTCCTCAGGTACACACACACAACACACATACACACACACAACACACATAAAACACACACACACACAACACTCACACACTGCTTCAACTGCTCCAGAGTCATTCTTCATGTACTTACACAACACACACACATACACAATACTCACACAACAATCACACAACACACATGCTCGCACTCAAACAACACACAACATTCACACACACTTGAAATCAGCAAGTACATATAATATAACATGACTGACTTGCTCCTACTGCCTGGAAAGAAAAGGCTTATTATTTGTAATGTCAGTGGTAAATTGCAGCCAGTTTGATGGCGCCCTCTTGTGCATCTCAGGTGAAGTGCAACGAGCAGCCGAACCGAGTGGAGATCTATGAGAAGACGGTGGAGGTGCTGGAGCCTGAGGTCACCAAGCTCATGAAGTTCATGTACTTCCAGGTGAGGGACTTAACTTTATTTTTTGTTGACAACCGTTGTGCATGTTGTTAATATCTGTATCACCCTCTTCTAGCGCAAGGCCATCGAGCGGTTCTGTAGTGAGGTGAAGCGACTGTGTCACGCTGAACGCAGGAAGGACTTCGTGTCTGAGGCGTACCTGCTCACTTTAGGAAAGTTCATCAACATGTTTGCCGTGCTGGATGAGCTGAAGAACATGAAGTGCAGTGTCAAAAATGACCACTCCGCTTACAAGAGGTATAACTTCACCAGTAACGCACTGTCACTATTTTAGGTTGTAAGAACGTTTCCATGAAGTAACAAAAACATTAAAAATGTTGTTTTGAATGTTTTGGGAGTGTTCACAACATCCAGTTTTTTAGGTGTTGCATTAACATTATTGCTTGGTTATAAGAATGTCATTCAAGTTTTTTAATTCTGTAACATTTTCAAACGTTTCACTAACAACAACTTTTTTAAACGTTAATAGAACGTTAGCCAATGTTCTGAAAACGTTCACACATGCTGGGTGAAGATTATACATGACTGGATTTCTTTATAGGGCGGCTCAGTTCTTGAGGAAGATGGCTGACCCACAGTCCATCCAGGAGTCCCAAAACCTGTCAATGTTTTTAGCCAATCACAACAGAATTACGCAGGTACAGTTAATTGCCATCACAGCAGAGTCGTCAATACCACATGTACCTCTGTCAGCTTTTGCTTTAATGGTGCCATGTTCAGACACTCAGAACTCACGTCATGTCCTTGTGTGATGTTTGCCCAGTGTCTGCACCAGCAGCTGGAGGTGATCCCAGGTTATGAGGAGCTGCTGGCTGATATCGTCAACATCAGTGTGGATTACTATGAGAACAAGATGTATCTGACCCCCAGTGAGAAACACATGCTGCTGAAGGTACGAGCTTCCACCCCCAGTGAGCTTTAAGCTTTTGAGGAACGACTAAAAGAGAGGTTTACGAAATAAACACACGAATCTGTGTTTCAGGTCATGGGTTTTGGTTTGTACTTGATGGATGGAAATGTCAGCAACATCTACAAGCTGGATGCGAAGAAAAGGATCAACCTCAGCAAGATCGATAAATTCTTTAAGGTGAGGACGTGATTTCACAACGACCTGATGTTCTGTTTTCCTGTGTCATAATCGTCTGATTGGAACCTGCGCTTGGATGTCTCCACAGCTTCAGGTGGTGCCCCTGTTTGGAGACATGCAGATTGAGCTGTCACGATACATAGAAACGAGTGCCCACTATGAGGAGAACAAGTCTAAGTGAGTAATTTTCAAACAGCAGGACTACTTTAGCTCAGTTGATAGAGCTTTGCATTAGCAGTGCAAAGGTTGTGGGTTCGATTCCCACGGAACTGATAAATTGTAGCTTGAATGCATTTTAAGTCACTTTGGATAAATGCCAAATGCATAAATGTAAACAAGACAAAAATGAATGTGTATTTGATCTTCATGTTGATATGCAAGCATATTGATTTCTAACTGATTCTGTTCCTCTAGTTAGCATTACTTGACTAGCCAACAAAACATAATTCGTTCGAGCTCGCATCAGTAGCTTAATAAATGCATATTAACCACAATCCTTTGCAGGTATCTCAGATCACTTTCACCTCAATACTGCTTTTGCTCAATTTCTCAGGTGGACCTGCATGCAGAGCAGCATCAGTCCGCAGTATAACCTGTGTGAGCAGATGGTGCAGATAAGAGAAGACCACATCCGCTTCATCTCTGAGCTGGCGCGCTACAGTAATAGCGAGGTGGTGACCGGCTCCGGGCTGGACAGTCAGAAGTCTGATGAGGAATACAAGGAACTTTTTGACCTGGCGCTCAGGGGTCTGCAGCTCCTGTCCAAGTGGAGCACACATGTCATGGAAGTGGTGCGTGTGTGATGGCGTAAACAGTTGCCCTGTTCCAAAACGTACAAAAGGGATAGTTCACATGTCATTTTGCTACTTTACAGGCTGCCTTGTTTTAGCATCCTTGTAATGCTAAAGAAGACCGTCCCAGAATGCATTGCGGTAACCTCCGTGAATTAACATTCAATATGGCAGATGAGACAAGAATTTATTATAAGAAAAGTTGATTTAAAAAATGTTTCGTATACTTAGGGTAGAATCCTTGCAAGGCAGCTGTCTATGTAGGCGGCGAGGCAACCAATTAGGTTTTGGAACAGAGCTACAGCCATCAGTACTGCCATTGTAATTCTCCATCTTTCTTTAGAAGGGATCTCATTTCAACATTTCTTCTTTCTCTAGTACTCTTGGAAACTGGTTCACCCCACTGATAAGTTCTGTAATAAGGACTGTCCAGGCACAGCGGAGGAGTACGAACGCGCTACGCGCTACAACTACACCAGCGAGGAGAAGTTCGCCCTGGTGGAGGTCATTGCTATGATCAAGGGTCTTCAGGTTCTGATGGGGCGCATGGAGAGCGTGTTTAACCAGGCCATCAGGCACACCATCTACTCCGCCCTGCAGGACTTCGCACAAGTGACCCTGCGGGAACCGCTCAGACAGGCTGTGCGCAAGAAGAAGAACGTTCTCATCAGGTAATGATTCCTTGGATCCAGTTTCCTGGGTGTCATTAGATCTCTCTGCATCAGGAAAATGACTCTGTCCATTACTCAGAGATGCTATTGGGAATGAAAGCAACCATGAATTAGATACAGAGATGGAGGAGGAAACAGCAGGTGGGAGAAGTGATGATGGAATAAAATGAGCTGTTTATTGAATACGTTTCATTTCAGTGCTCAGTCTGACCAGCATAAGTTTATTCAGTGTTGTTATACTAGAGACAATGGAAAATTACTGCTTCACATTATCACAGATGGAGACCGTTCCCTTATCTCTACCTGTGACGACAATACAGCAGCCAAAAATAAGATTAAACGACAATAATAAAAGTAATGTAGACTAAAATAATAAGTGAAATGAATCTATGAAAAAACTAAAACTTGAATATATAAATATCAGCAAAGATAATAAGGATAAAAAGATTAGAAATAAAATACAACACAGATGTATGTTTGTACTCTCCAGTCAGAATTTCAGGCACCTCTTAGATGATACACAGTAATATACAGATATACAACACACACACTGATACATATTGATACATATATTACTGATACACAGATATACAGTAATATAGAGAAGATTTCAGGCTTCACATAAAAGCAGCTAAGCTCATGAAATGATGGTGTTTTGTAATGTTATGAACTGCATCTCCATGTGTTGTCGTGTAGTGTTTTACAAGCCATCCGTAAGACCATCTGTGATTGGGAAGGAGGAAGAGAACCTCCTAATGACCCCTGTCAGAGGGGAGAGAAGGACCCCAAAGGAGGTTTCGACATCAAAGTGCCCCGTCGTGCCGTTGGCCCCTCAAGCACACAGGTCTGTTGAGTTTTACCACATAGAATCATGTTTATTCAAGACTATTGATTTATTTGGATTTCTGTAGTGTCACCTATTGGGTGTTGTTTCAAACCGTGTTGCTCTGCTCTCTGTCCTGCAGCTCTACATGGTTCGCACCATGCTAGAGTCTCTTATAGCTGATAAAAGTGGCTCTAAGAAGACTCTTCGTAGCAGTCTCGATGGCCCTATCGTCCAGGCCATAGAAGACTTCCACAAGCAGTCTTTCTTCTTTACCCATCTCCTTAACTTCAGTGGTGAGAAACAGTCAGATGCATTTCCATGTTATAACTGAGATATCTTCATATCAATAGCATACAGAAGGTTTTCCCTCATTTATGACTGTGAAACATGTCGCTTTATTCTCATGACCTTCTCCTGATTGGCTCTCAGAGGCCCTGCAGCAGTGCTGTGATCTGTCCCAACTCTGGTTCCGAGAGTTCTTCTTAGAACTTACCATGGGTCGTCGCATTCAGTTCCCCATTGAGATGTCCATGCCCTGGATCCTCACTGACCACATTCTGGAGACCAAGGAACCCTCCATGATGGAGTACGTGACAAAACTCAGCTTTGATTTTAAAGGGATAGTTCACCCAAAAAATTCAGCCATTATTTGCTCTCATGTTGTTTAACCCCATTTGACCTACTTGAACATGATATATAATATTACAATCTTCTACTGTTACTTTTTAAAGAACTTTTAAAGAACTTTTAGAGAATGTTAGGCAATGTTCTGAGAGCGTTCCCTGTTAGCTGGGTCTTCCTTCAAAATTTCTAGTGTTCCATAATGTATAGTTGGAAAACAATATGACGGTCAAGTAAATTGATATGTTTGTATGATTGATCCCTTTAAGGTTATATAAACATTGATTAATTATGTCTGTCAGATGACAGCATTTCTGACACAAGTCTGTTTTGTCTCAGATATGTGTTGTATCCATTGGACCTTTATAATGACAGTGGGTATTACGCCCTCACTAAGTTCAAGAAGCAGTTCCTCTATGACGAGATAGAGGCTGAGGTAAAGTTTTTCTAAAGAGTTTATCTACCCTTCTGCTAATCTTGTATGTTAGTCAATTCTGACCAAACTCTTTCTCGTTTAGGTCAACCTGTGTTTCGATCAGTTCGTCTACAAGTTAGCTGATCAGATATTTGCCTACTACAAAGCAATGGCTGGAAGGTAACGTTATCGGCGTCTCATTTTAAAAGCTGGTTCTCAAGCAAGTTAATTACACAAGGCAAGAAAGTTCGCTTGATGTTCTGGAATCAGTGATTGTGTGTCTATCTCACAGTGTCCTCCTAGACAAACGTTTCCGTGCGGAGTGCAAAAACTACGGTGTGATCATTCCATACCCGCCCTCAAACCGCTACGAGACGCTACTCAAACAAAGACACGTGCAGGTGTGACACAATTCCGCCAATCAGAATGGCCGTCTCAGTCACCACAGCATTTTAATCTTGTTTGTGACCTAAGTATCAGTAGGTGGAGTGTATTATGTTTGTCATGTTTAGGAGACTGACTGTGTGTATTTGTTTGTTATAGCTCTTGGGTCGCTCCATTGACCTGAACCGACTGATAACTCAGAGGATCTCAGCAGCCATGTACAAATCTCTGGATCAGGCCATCAGTCGCTTCGAGAGCGAGGACCTCACGTCCATAGTGGTGAGAGACCGATGCTTTCCTACTGTCCCATTAGGACATCTTAAATGGTTCTCAGCCTTTTTGTCACACCTCCTTTGCATTTTGAAAAAAACTGCATTTTTTGTATTTTGAAAAATATTGCATTTTGTTTTTGAATGTAAGGAAGGAAACAAAATCTTAAATTATAGACACTATTTTAAGGGTTTTGATTTAGCCATTTATTTTTAATTAATTTAGAATTCCGTTTATTTAGAAATTTAATTTTGGGTTGTGTGTGTGTATTCACAACAATGTTATTGGGAATAAATGTCCCCACAAGTATAATAGTATCAATACATTTTGACATTGTGGGGACATTTTATTAGGTCCTCACGAGGAAACAACCTTATAAATCATACAGAATGGATCTATTGTAAAAATGTAAAATAGCAGAAAGTTTTCTGTGTGGGTTAGATTTAGGGGTAGGGTTAGTGTAGGGGGATAGAATATACAGTTTGTACAATATAAAAACCATTATGTCTTTGACATGTCATTAAACATGGAAACCTAATGTGTGTGTGTGTGTGTGTGTGTGTGTGTGTGTTACAGGAGCTTGAGTGGCTGATGGAAATCAACAGGTTGACTCATCGGCTGTTATGTAAGCACATGACTCTGGACAGTTTTGATGCTATGTTCCGTGAGGCCAACCATAATGTGTCCGCCCCATACGGCCGCATCACCCTGCACGTCTTCTGGGAGCTGAACTTTGACTTCTTACCAAACTACTGTTACAACGGCTCCACCAACAGGTTTGTGCACATGTACTGTAGTGTTGACGCAGGTCCATACGTGTGGTTCAATTGTGTACGTTTGACAACGAGTTAAATTTCCATCATGAAACAGGTTTGTGCGGACAGCCATTCCCTTCACCCAAGAACCTCAGAGGGACAAGCCAGCCAATGTTCAGCCTTACTACTTGTATGGCTCAAAGGTCTGTAAGCAACACCACATTGGGTCCTCCTATATCCAGCCTGAGACACACATGAGTTCACTTTTAAAAATAAAGATGGATTTTTGATTCCCAAAAAAACGTCTTGTGTTTTTATAGTCTGTAGAACCTTTTTCCACCACAAAGAACCTTCTGTGCAACAGAAAGGTTCTGTGGATGTTAAAGGTTCTTAAAAAAACCGTACAGCCTGACAAAGAACCTTTTGGGAACTTCAATTTTTAGGAGTTTATAGGAGTACATTATGGTCTGTTGTGTAATGTTTCTATCCTTCTGTTTTTCAGCCTCTGAACATTGCTTACTCCCACATCTACAGTTCCTACAGGAACTTTGTGGGTCCCCCGCACTTCAAAACAATCTGTCGCCTTCTAGGTTACCAGGGCATCGCTGTGGTGATGGAGGAACTTCTCAAGATTGTCAAGAGCTTGGTATTTTCTCTCTCAGTCTCTATCTCTATAACTTGTACCCAAAAAATTGAATTGTATTCCATGTTCATGGAATGTATCGTCTCGTTTTCATCCTGTTCTTCTGTCTTTTCCAGCTGCAGGGCACCATCCTGCAGTATGTGAAGACTCTGATAGAGGTGATGCCCAAGATCTGCCGCCTGCCTCGTCATGAGTACGGCTCACCAGGTGAGATCATCGAGAACTCCCATTCCAGTCAATCTACCACTCAAGCTTTATTCAGCTTGATTTGTGGAACATCTACAACCATCTACAGATGGTTTTTATGTTCTGTATTTATGTCTGATAGTATGTCATGTTTGTCAGGCATCCTGGAGTTCTTCCATCATCAGCTGAAGGACATCATTGAATATGCTGAGCTCAAGACAGATGTGTTTCAGAGCCTGAGGGAGGTGGGAAACGCTGTCCTCTTCTGTCTGCTCATCGAACAAGCTCTGGTGAGACCCTCTCTCTTTATCTTTCTCCTTATCTCTCTTTATCTTTCTCCTTATCTCCCTGTCTTTCTGACTTATATTTTACTGTAATTATTGTAAGTCCCTCTATATGCTGTAGTGTTTGTGTAGTTGTTTTTTTAAGGAATCAATGAATTGCCTTTTTGTCTTATTCACCCATAATTGGACATGGCGTGTCTCTGCCTCCAACTTGAATCAGATGCATAAAAAACAGATTGAAATTATTTATGCAAAAAGTGTGTGTGTGTGTGTGTGTTTCACTGTTGTTTGTATGTCAGATCGTGCATGTTTTTGGTGTTTGTGTGTGTGTTTCACTGGATTTAATGATTAATAAATGACTGTTAATGAGTGTGTGGTTAAAATACAGTGCTATCATCTGCCCCTAAAAAGCAACTTTATTTCTCATTACACGCTGGCGATAACAACAGGTGGTAAGGAATCAGGCCTCATTCATATAACCAAACCACAGAGCCACTGAACGCACAATCTTCTTGGTTCTTGTACTTTTCTTTGGTCTCTTTTCTGCCGTGCTCTGCCATGAATTCAAGGATGTTTGTGTCACTGAGATCTCAGTACACTGTAATACAAACCTGTGAACATCTGGACTCGTCTGGATTATGTAATTATAATATTAATTATAATATCTATATCTATTATCGATATTAATTATTAATAAGATACAATCCCAAACTTTTTCGGTTAAAAATAAACATCAGTTACTGAGCAAGTACATAATAGGTCAGTGTTCAAAACAGTTACTCTGATTCTCAATGGTAAGTTTATAATAATGATTTATCATTTGACTGGTAAAAGTTACCTGCAATTTTATGTTTTAAACAGAGATGGTAGAGAGGCAAAAGTTACAGATTGCAATTTTGGATTGCAGCTCTAAAGGAACAGTTCACCTTAAAAAAACATTTTTTTACCCTTGTGTTGTTTCAAAGTCTTCAGTATTTCTTCTTCTGTGTTCCACAGAAGAAAATCACGTGAGTTTGGAACGACATTGTGAGGTTGTTTGATACGACAGAATTTATTTTGGGCGCGCTGTTTCTTTAAGAGACTTGTTTAGAATAATTTTCTCATTATCTACTTTCTGTCATGTCGTTTCAAAGTACAGCCTTTAGAATTGAAGTCGTACGAGTTCAAAATGACATGATGTCGAGTAAATGGCCGAATTTTTATTTTTACGTGATTTGTTTTCCTTAAGAAGCTTTAACAGGAAGTCGTCCTTGTTTTCATGGCAGTCACTTCCTCTCTCTGGCTGCCTGTGACGTCCTGTGTCGGTGCACATCTGCTTTCACACACTCTTCTTCTTCTCCTGTTTCTCACCGGTTTCTTTGGGGTCTCTATCTGAAACATAGTGAATGTGTTGGATGATCATTGCACGCTGGTCTGTCATTACCGTTGTTTTCGTCAGGGCTCTCCTCCGGTCGTCTCTCTGTTCTTCTCTGAGTGTTGTTTTATTCGTGTGAATGAAGTGATTTTTGCTGTTGTTTGTGTACCGCATTCATTTGAAGGTCATTGCCGTCGTGTGATGTTTGAAGTTTTACTTTGTATTTTAATATTTTAAATTTTCCATCGACTTCCAACTTAAATTCATTTCCTATTTTATCTTTCAGGATTTCTGTAGTGGCTTCTTTAAAACATTGTATTTATGCTTTTATGTGAAGATTTTCAAATAAAACTGCATTTTATTCACTAACCCACCCGCAGTTAAGTTTAACCACGTTGAATGCACTAAAACAGCGCTGCGTTGCATTTAATGAAGGTCATTGATATTCAGCTATCCAGTGCTCAGTCAACGTATAATCTACAATATCGCATCATCGCATTAAAGATCAGACATTCACATTTAGATGCATATTGCGACTAACCCATTTTCACACAGATGTGTGTGTCTGTAATGTGTGTGTTGTGATGTTTGTGTTGTGTGAAGGGCTCGAGTCACATTCGGTTTGCCCGTGTGTGAAAGTGAGATTATTCTTTTGTTTCTAAATGCGTTTCTCTGCCGTCTCTTTTACAAACAGTCGCAGGAAGAAGTTTGCGACCTGCTTCATGCCGCGCCGTTCCAGAACATTCTCCCCAGAGTTTACATTAAAGGTAACAGAATATTGACATAACATAATGACACAGTATTTCTCCTCAGTAAGCAAACTGAATAGGCAGACGTGCTGAACTCTTCCTGTATCGTGTCAACTGCGCAGAGGGAGAGAGACTGGAGGTGAGAATGAAGAGGCTGGAGGCCAAATATGCTCCTCTTCATCTGGTGCCTCTCATTGAAAGACTTGGGACCCCACAGGTGAGACGTTTAAACCAGAAATAACGAGCGATGCATTTGTCATAAAGAGCGTACCCAGGTAACCGTTTTATGTTGTAAGAACGTTTCCCTAACATTTCCATTCGGTTACAAAAAGAAAACATTCAAAATTCAAATTTTGAGTGTTTTTTACACGCCGTATTAACGTTATTGCTTGGTTATTAAAACAGTATTAAAAATGTTTTAATTCTGTAGAATTTTTAAAACATTCCACTAACAACCTAAAAATAACGTGAGATGTTAAAATACGTTCTACTAATGTTACCGCAAAAACGTTTTTGATAACTGTTACAGAATGTTAGCTAATGTTAGTTCCGAAAGCATTCCCTGTTAGATGATTTTGTCTCATTTAAATGTGCGTTGTTTTGTCTCATTCATTGCTTAGCAAATTGCTATAGCGCGGGAGGGAGATCTGTTGACGAAGGAGCGTCTGTGCTGCGGGCTGTCCATGTTTGAGGTCATCCTGACACGCATCCGCAGTTTCCTGCAGGACAGCGTGTGGCGAGGCCCTCCCCCCACCAACGGCGTCATGCACGTGGACGAGTGCATGGAGTTCCATCGCCTCTGGAGTGCCATGCAGTTTGTGTACTGCATCCCTGTGGGCACACACGAGTTCACTGCAGAGTATGCCAACATCAGTACTTATGCCAAGCTGACTGTATATAAAGATGATATTTTACAAACACTGTCTCATATACTAACCTACGTTTTCACACAAAAAGCTTGATCATCAAGTTTCCTTATTACTAACTGCAGGTGTTCGTTTCCTCATTCAGAAAATCGTTAATTTATAATAATAATTATTACTTTAAAATATATATTAGTCCGATATTTATTCAAAGGATGGTCAGTGTGTATCCACAGAGGTCTGATTCATCAGGAATCAAACGCAGGAGTTTGTGTCATGGGACTGACATGTTTTGGGGTTGTTTGTGTTCAGGCAGTGTTTCGGGGATGGTTTGAACTGGGCTGGCTGTGCCATCATCGTCCTGTTAGGACAGCAGCGTCGCTTTGACCTCTTCGATTTCTGCTACCACCTGCTGAAGGTCCAGAGGCAGGATGGCAAGGATGAGATCATCAAGAATGTGGTAGGTGTCATTTGTGATCTGTTTGAAAGGCCAGACGCATGCAAAAACGCACAACTTGAAAAATATCAAGCTAACGGAACGTTGGCTAACATTCTCTAAAAGTTAAAAAGTTTTTTAAATGTTATAGATCACGTATCAAAAAACATTCGTTTTACGTTTATAGTGAAACATTTTGAAAACGTTACCGAATTTCAAAATTGAAGTAATACTCTCATAACCAAGCAATAACATTAATACAACGTCCCAGCAATATTCAAATTAAAATTTGTAACGTTTTTGTTACTTCATTGAAACATACGGAAACATTCTTACAACCGAAAAGAGTCGGCTAGGTCCTAACTCAGCCATGCTTGATCTTCTGTGGTAATGGTCTTCTTTGTTTAATGCGACGTGTAACATTTACAACTTTCAGCCCCTGAAGAAGATGGCTGATCGCATCAGGAAGTATCAGATACTCAACAACGAGATCTTTGCCATCCTTAACAAATACATGAAGGCCGTGGAGACAGACAGTTCTACTGTGGAGCATGTCCGCTGTTTCCAACCTCCTATACATCAGTCTCTGGCCACCACCTGTTAAATAAACTTTATTTAAACAGTCCTCTTCTTCCTCTGGTGTGATATTGGTACAGGGTCTTTGAGCTTTCAAGGTTGCATCTGCTTTATTTAAATAGGTGACATACCTCTAGTCTTGACCCACGGTTAAACGAAACAGTAGATCCCTCAGTCTTTACCAAACGTTGTTCAGCCGTTTTCAGTTTCAACACTCAGCCTCCCTTTAAGGTTTGGAAGAGATTTAGGGTGAACCAGCTGCAGAGATTTAAGACTGGATCATTCTTCCAGTTCACCAGAGGAAATTTTAACAAATGTTGGTTAAGTTTTAGTATGAAGTAAAAATAAATCACTTTTAATTATGAATAACTATCAAGAGAAAACATGGGTTATGTTAGTTTAGTTTTTTTTTACTTTGTGTCCAAACAGATAATTTAATTTATTATAATATTTGCATGTTCCTCGCAAATCCCAACTCCTCTTTTAAGAAAAGTTTGTTATATGCAGACCAAAAAATATAATGCGAGAGTTTGAGTTAATTGGCATTTATGTTCATAATTATTTTTTCCTTTCAATTTTTTTACACCCAAAATTGTTTACAGCGTTGTTTTCTCTATATTGAATTACGGCACTGGTTTACAGCTCTTCACATTTGTAAAGTCCATTTTCCATTGTAAAGTTTGCAGTTTCGAGAATCGTGTGTAGTACTTGTTCTGGTTTTATTGGTATCTGACTGGTATCAGTATTTGCCTCAGCTAATGAAGAGTAACCTCACTTTTTCTGTCGGTTTAACGTAAGTCTTTAAATTTCTAATTTGGGCTATTTTGTACACAACAAACAGGCAAAACAAAACTAGTGAAGCAGTTCAGCATTCTAAAGTACTAATAACGGAAATTCTGATGTCATCTGTTCAATCACTTTTCTGTTGTTAAAGACTGCAGTCATACTGCATTACAATGACCAATAAGGGACAAAAAAGGAAGATGTCAGATGTGTTCGGCTTCACCATCATAGTTCTGAAGTTCAAGTTCTGAAAAAGAAATTCAGTATTTACCCCCTTTGCTGCAACAGTGTTAGATTGACAACGTTCAGTTTTGCATTTTGTAATATATGTGGCTATTGTAAATGTAACCTCCATGAATGCTCATCGTACTTAAATGCTTTTTTATTTCCAGGAGTTTTAGAGTTCAGAGGTTTTAATCTCTTTTTAAATAACTGTTGAATTACATGGGCACTTTTCTCAGCGATCTATTTATGCATTAAAGTTGATTTTCGTGCTCTTGGAAAGGGGTTAATATGGGAATGTTGATGGAAAAATGTTCTGATATTCTTGAGGAAGTGCTGTTTTAAAAACTCAAAGCATGACGGGTGTAATTTATTGTCTTCATGGATCTATTTGTGACATGAGGTTTTTTTTGTTCCTGTTGTTGTACAAGTGATCCTGTTTTGAAGTACAAAAAAAGGAGAAAAGTAATAAAATGTACAAAGAATGGTTCTGAACGGGAATTATAATTATGTTGTATTTCCATGAAATAAAAAGATCTAACTAAAATTTACTGATTTATTGCATTTTTTCTAGGATTAAAAACGTATGCTTGTATTTCTCTTTAAAAACGCCATATGTGTTTAATAACGATATGAATTGATATAATTAATTAATTGATATAACGATATTGCTTGGTTATATGAATGTTAACTTTACACTAACAACTTAATACACTTAACTTGTGTTTGATGGATATGATATATAGCGTTTAAAAGTTCAACTAATGTTACTTAAAGAACGTTTTTATAACCTGCTAGCCAACGTTCTGTTCCCTGTTATCTAAGATGTTATTCGCCAGTTTAGTTAAAACAGTATTTTTCCCTCAGATCTTAATGTGTTAATGTGCAACATATGAGAACAGAATTGTCAAAAATGTCTTCGGACTAGAAGTGTTTCCCGAGGCCTCTGATTTGATCTGGCTGGACAGAGTGTATGGTCGACAGTTTGGGGCAGAGAGAGGAAGGTGGTGCTATTAAATGGCACACAGAGTTTGCTACCATGCTGCCATCTATTGTCTTTTAACGGTATAACCACAAATAAATAGAAATGATCGATCTCTTCGAGTTTAATTTAGAGTATTATGGCAACGGATAGCAGCCTCTACAAACAGAACTGGAAAAAACAAAAAAGAAATGAAATAAAATACAAAATGACGTCACATGAGCATTCACTTCTGTTCCCCATCTTTTATAATTGTCATTACGCTCCTCCTCGCTCTTTATAAAAGATGTCACGTTTAACTTGATTTTGCATTGTAAAGATTACCGGACACTGATGTTACCCAGCAGTCAAATTTTTAGCAGGACACGAGACACTAAAGCGCAAGCTACAAAGAATATGACCTTACCAAGGCAACGTTTGATTAATAATTCAAATGTATATTAAAATGTATGATGTATACCTCACATAGTTACCTCAGATGAATATATTTTCTTTGACATAATAAACTGGAAATCTGGAAATCAAAAATTTGCTTTTAATTACTTGAATACGACAAAGGTTTAGGCCTATAAACACTACAAGCACGTGGAACTCTTGTGAACCGACGCTTGTGACAGAGGGACAGTTTCAGATGCAACACACTCATGTTATGTGCCAAACGTTGCCACAACCAGAAGTTCTGTAGGCAAAGCAGCTAGTCAGAGTTATCTGTTCGCCATTGATTTTCTGAATGGAAAGATCGATATGAAATAAAAATGGAATCGTGAAGTTTTTTTTATTTATAGTTACTAACTGCTTGTTGCTGTCTTCGTACCTGAGTCCTCGTTATTATGAGTTAGAGGTATCGGCGTCGTATTACGGTAAATCGAGTGTGGCTTCCTGCTTTTTTTAGTCTATAAATGTCGTTTAACCATTAGGATTTCAAAAGAGTACTTTTCTCTCATTTGGCGATCTATATGTTTATGTGATCAGATTCGCGCAAACGTTAATTAAGTGGCTGTACAGGTAGTTTTCAGGTTAAACAGGTGTCTCACGCAGCAGGTGAGTTAAAGGTTCAAACATGGGTAGGTTTACGAGTACGATTTGGTCAAACCTGGAGGCAGCCAACAGCCGTCTGCCTATCATTCTAAACGCTGTGCTGGTGTTCTCGATCACTGCGGAGGTCAGCTATCTGGTTTTGGTCGAGGCTCCCCTTGAGCAAGCGCAGAAGAAGACCGAGTGGTCCACGACGTGGAAGACCATGCATCTCATCGCTCAGTATTTCATGCTTGCAAACATAACCTGGAATGCATCGTTGTTTATGAAAACTAACCCAAGTATTCGCGGAGTGTTTCTCGGCGGCGATGTTTTGGGTCAGGGGTGGAGGTAATTGCAATGCTTTGCTTATGCATCTCCTTCCCACACGAGCCACAACTGAACTCGTGTGCCATTTATTAATGTCGTGGAATTGTTTAGACATAATAACATTTATTTCCCTCGTCTGTCACAGGTACTGCTACACCTGCGAGACGCACACGCCCCCACGATGCTCGCACTGCTACGACTGCAACGTGTGCGTGCTGCGCCGCGATCACCATTGCGTATTTTTCGGCCAGTGTGTCGGTTTCCGCAATTACCGGTATTTCCTGAGCTGTCTGCTCTTCATGTGGGCGGGGCTGCTCTATGCTATTGTGATGAATGCTGAAGTCTTCATCGCCATCATTAAGGAGGGTGTCACATTCCACAGCGTCATGCTTTTGCTCGTGCCCTGGCTCATGTTTGTCTCTGGTGAGTAAGATGTATAATTGGTATGTCTGTTTTAAACACTGCGCAATATAGAGATAAATTGAATTATCATTGATTGATCAATAAGGCATTTAGCTAGGAGAATCAATAGCAGCAAACTAATAACTCTGTTCAACTGATCAAGATCTACTCTGGCTGGTAGATAATATACCTACACCATATAGCTGTCATAAAGCATCTTTTCTGTTCATGGCTAATCAAAAGAAAGTTTTCGTCTAGCATCTAAATATGCTAATATTTCATTACATTATAGTAAATTGTAACTTTTAGCAATCTGTAACTTTTGCCTGTTTGTCTTCATCTCTGTTGGAGACATTAAGTTGCGTGTTACTTTACATACTTTTATTTGCGTTAAATGCATGTTGAAGTCAAATGAAGCCAAACTAACATTTCGCTAGAAATCTCACCCAGCAGCTCAGAATACACATCATTATTTTATACTTATCGCTGTGAATCAGGGTAAGGAGACTGTTTTGAACACTTAGTCGCTTTGAAGTATTTGCTCGATGACTGATTTTTGTTTATTTTTAATCAAAAAAAGTTCCGCATTGCGGCTTTAAACGTCGATGCACTTTAGTGCACAAATGTCTTTATGAATCAAAGTGTGATTGTGTGATCACTCGAATGAAACAAACTGAGGAATATTTCTTCACTGAGGTTGTTACAGAACTACCCCTAAATGACTGTTTTTCTGTTCACAGGACAAGTGACGACACAGGCGTTTGGTTTTGCGTTCATTGCCGACACTTGCGTCGTGGGTTTCCTACTGGTTGCTGCTTTCCTGTTCTTTCACTTGGTTCTGATGCTGAGGGGCCAGACCACACGCGAGTGGTACTCTACCTGCCGGCCCTACAGCCAGGGAGCGCTGGCCAACATCCAAGAATGCATGGGCAAGTATTGGTACATCTGCTGGCTCTGTCCACTGATTCCTTCCCCGTTGCCAGGAGACGGCATTAACTTCAAGGTAACTGGTTCACTGGAGCCGAAGAAGTAAAGGGTGTCCACTGCTGTTTTAATTGTCTTTGAATTTAGCAGTGGTTGCTTGTGGTGCTCCCACCAAACTATTACCAGCTTTAACCAGCTCTGTTACCTGAAGAAACCAGCAACCCATGAACTTTTATTTGTAACTTAAAATTTTTAATTGGTTGTCTTAATTTTTTTTTAATTAGCTGCCTTAATGATTTTAATTGGTTTATTTGTTGGGTGAGAAGTACCGATGTGCTACAATTGTAATGCTTTTGTTATCTTTTTTGTTCTCTTGTGCAATTCTTGCTAAGGTGAAAAACAATTGTCTTGGAAAAGGGAACTATTTTTCTGAATATACTGTTTTAAACTCCATATGTTGTTTGTTTTTTAACAGTCACTGACGTGCCAAATATGTTCGTGAATAATGAATGTGAATGTTCTGTAAGCCAAGCTGCCTATGAATTTATATTTTCTGAGCTATACAATAAAACAATTTTATTTATGACACTAAATATTGTTTGTTTAATCATTTTGTAGCATTTGTAACAGAGATAGTTTTGAATCGTTGCACACATGCAAAAACTTTCATGAAAGTATATTTTAGGACCTTAATATTAAAAAAAAATACCCTGGAGACACTTTTTTGACCATTTTATGTAAATTAATTTCAGACACTTGATTAATTTCTGTATGGCAAGAGCTTAATGTAAGCTGGAACGATGCTTGTTCAATACAATTAAAAATGTCACGTCCCCAAAAGGTATTCAGACATTTAAGACCATTTAAATGCATTAATTCCATTGCATTTAGTGACCAAATATCAACTTATGTTAGTCTTGTCGCTGTTACCTTTAACCAGCTGGTTTCATTGTGATTTTAGAAGTATGAGATCAGTTCCCTTTAAGTTCACTGATATTGACGATGCATAAGTTACAGTAAGTTTGATAGAAAATATACAAATAATTTGTTTTAAACATGACATCAGTTAACGTGATGACATTTCAAGCCTCCAAACCCTTTTTAGGCTGTTGTATGTTGTCAGAAAACATTAAACTGGATAATTGCTGGATTCTTTATTGTGGACCCTGCATGAGGGCGCAATTGTGAGTCTGGGAAACACCCTCGGTGACGAGCGTCGTGAGGAGAGAGAGAGAGAGTGAGAGAGGGGGGCACAGATGGAGGTGGATGTGATCCGAATTCTTAAAAACTGAGACAATATGTGAAAACATCTGAATATCTGTGTTATTTTCGCGCTTTTTGTCATCGCTTTGTAACTAAAGCTCCGAAAGCGGCAAATATCCGTAAGTAAAAGGTGTTAGCGTGGCTTTACTGAAGAACGAGAGGGCGAGAAACGTATGGCTGCATTTAAACGAGCGACGCCGCCTTATGTTAAAAAGAAAGCGCTTAATATAGGCGGTCTGAACAAAAGAAGAGGGCTTCACTCTTTCATGGACATGTTTTGAGAGGTGTGGTGGAGGGATGAAGGCGGTGTTGACATCCAGGCGGGAGCGGGTCTTCTGTCGGCTCTTTATATGTGCTGTCGGGCTCATCGCCGTCACCTGCTTTGCTCAAATTCTGCACGTAACAGGTGCGTGTATCGATGTACACAAATATATCTTCAGCATTTAGTTGATTCTGATATTTATTCCGTTATATATTCACGTTTTATACGTTATATGACCGAAATACGTGCCTTCCACACATAAACCAAACCCATTTCTGCGGAGCTCTTTCTGTAATTATTGTGTTTTGTCGGTTAGCCGATGTAAGGGGTGTGAATCCACCAAATAAGAAGCAATATTGGTGTTTAAAATAAAGTACAGTGACTAGCTCCTTAGGGAACATGCGCATATCTCAGGTTCTTCATCTGAAAGCCTCCAGTGATGTCAAGATCTTCGAAACCACAAAAAGCAGCGCTGTTGGAGCAGCGCGCATAAGTAAAGCACAGAGGTGGCAGACCACGGCAGGCGCATAATTTTCTGTTTCTAAAGAGCATCATTGTGACAGTAGTTTCACTCGTATTCAGCTGTGACCTGCCCTGACTTGTTTCATTCATTGTTACCTGGCCATCACCTGTCTCAGGTCAGAAGCCGAACTTTCAGTGTATTTTAGGTGCTTATGTAGAGCAGTAAATGGCTCGTTTATGACATCTAAATAAGCTGGATGTCAAGTAATAAGGGCACGGGAACCTTGTGTGTAGATATGCACTGTAGGGTCGAAAAGCACAAACAGAGATAAGGGACAAAATAACATACAATGTGAGCCGCTTCTTTGCGCCGTTGTTCTCGTTGGTCGTTTATAATTTGTTCTTTTCACGATTGCCTTTAACTTCTCTAGCTTTGACTCTGGTAGTAATGAGTCCCTTTGGGAGACCGAGTTTGAATGTTAAACAGCCATTGGAGTCAACCGTTGAATGAACCAGTGTGCATTTTTAGTAACTTACATTGCTTTCGTAAGACCTGTAACGTCAGCAATAGCCAGAGTTTCTCTGTAGAAAAACAGGTGATCAACAGTTAGTTATCGACTAGTCAATGACTAAACCCTTTTTGATGTTGGCAGAAGATGTTCGTAACCGGCGAGTTTGCATGGAGCTTGGAAACGCATAACATGTATTACGTTTTTATTACGTTTTTATTCATCTTCTTGTTGCTGCTATGTATTATTTATGCGTTTTGGCATTGTATTTATTTCTGTCGTTGTCTTAAGAGATTTCGTTCAACATTCTAATGAGGAAGCAGTTAGCCAATTGCAGTTATATTTGGAACTGATTCGTTTGCATATGCAAATGCGAACTATCTTTGTCATTTGGTAAACCACACCCTCTCTGGGCTCACATCCAGTTCCACACCACTCATTAATCACTGCTTTTGGATCACGTTTCCATGGAAACTCGAAAGGATGCATTCTGATTGCCTCAATCTTTTGCCTATTTTTAAAATAGTCTGGATTGTAAGTGTGATATGCAATAGTGGTATTAAGTAATTAATAACAAACAGAAAATTTAATTATTGAAAGTTGCTTGTGATGTTTATCATTTGTAAGTCACTTTAATGTCTGCTAAATGAATAAGTGCGAATGTAAATGTATGTACAAGTTCTCTTTAATGACCATTGCAATGGCTTTCATACTTTACAAAATGGTTTCGACCACTCAGTTTGACCAGTTAAACTGTACAATGGCTGATAATGGCTGTTTTATGTGTTATGCATTTTACAGCCCATTCCAAAGAGTACTCGGACTTCATCTGGACCCGTCGTAAGCTGACCCAGCAGAGCGATGAGGAGAACCACACATCAAGCACACCCAGAGCTGGTGAGTGAAACAGAAATCTCTCCTAATATCTCTGCATGTCTCTCTCTATCACCTTCCTTCATACCTCGCCATCTATTTATCTGACAGACAGGTGCCCTCTTCATAGTCAAGCCCTCTTTGAGGCTTGTGTTACTAAGCAACGGAATCCCTAATTTCAGAACAGATGATAGTCTGTTTAAAGCAAGCATCTAAAGTCTGGCACTTATCCTTTAACTTCAAGTTCACAAATCACTCATCTTTAAATGTGTTTCATAAATTGCATATAACGTTTAGTGAATATTGCTAATTAATTATTTACATGCACTATGAAATTAAATATTTGTAAAGGAATTTAATATAGGTTTGTATGTCTGTACAATTCAATGTATAATATATATATATATACATACATACCTATATGTGTGTGTGTGTGTTTGTGTGCATTTATATTAATCCTGTAATAAATTCATAAACATATTACATTATGAATTTTAATACGTCATATACATTATTTTCACTGATGTTTTATTGCTCAGTTTTGTGTACATTCTTTACAATGCTTCATTTTGTCTTAATTTTCACAAATGCATCAGTGGTCCTGTAGCCTGCGGATGTCTTTTGTAGAAAAAACTATGAAAAAATTTAATTCTCTGAGGCCGCAAAAATCATTACACCCCTGTAATCACACCCTTTATTACATGGCTGTTTATTGGACAGCTGCCCTCTTTAAGGCAGTTAAAGCAGCACCGACACTAATTGCATCTCAAAGAGCTATGAGTGGAAGTATTACCGGCGCTCTGATTTAACCAGACTCACTCGTCCTCACTATAACAGATTAGCTTAAGAGCTAGTGAATTCAATTACCACTTAGTTATCAAAGACAAAAACCTCTCAACACTCCACAACCACTGAGTCAAACGGGGCACATTTTATATATAAGCGCTACATCGATTAAGTGAATAAGCACGACCAAAAATTGATTAGTGTTAATGCAAATTAGACCTATTTTTGCTTTGCTTAGGATTGTGTTTCTTATGTTATTATTTTGGTCTAATGAGTCATGTCAGTCGGAGTGCTTAGAGCAAAAAATAAATAAAGAAACTTTAGCAACACAGAATACGGCTTTAATAGCCATTTCGTTGGCCTGTGGGTATTAAATGTGAAACTATGATAAGCGCCAGTTACTATTATCTGTTTCAGAGCAGAGCAGAATATGTGAATATGGGTCTCAGTACACTTCAGACATTTCCTTTATATACTGCATGTGTTCCACTTGTATTTTTGACATTTCTGCTAACCGCTGTCTCCGTTCTTTAAAATACTCACTTGTGCTTTCAGCTATTAATGAATTTCCTGAAGACGTCTTCACTAAGTCGCAGAGGAGGCACGGAGCAGTTCTGCTGCATGTGTTTTGTGTGGGTATATATATTTCATATATATATATATATATATATATATATATATATATATAATGACAACAAATATACTTCATTAACGTCTTGGATTAAACCACGTCTTGTGTGTTCTTGCAACCACAGGCAGTGTACACGTTTTATGCCCTTGCTATTGTCTGTGACGTTTACTTTGTGCCATCTCTGGAAAAAATCTGCGAGGTGAGAGAGTTCTTTCGTTGGTGTTAATTTACACGTTCAAAAGGATGTTCACACTTCTAGTTTGTATTTTCAGAACTTGCACCTTAGTGAAGACGTTGCAGGTGCTACCTTCATGGCAGCGGGTAGCTCCGCCCCTGAGCTGTTCACATCTCTGATTGGTTAGTTGAAAGCAGTGTGTTTTGATAAGCTACTATCAGTAGCTGATAGTATAAGTTGTCAATAAGGTGTGTTCACTTTTTACAAGGTGTGTTCATCACTAAGGGGGATCTTGGGGTGGGAACTATCGTGGGCTCTGCTGTCTTCAACATCCTGGTCATTATCGGTGTGTGTGGGATATTTTCTGGACAGGTAATGTGCCTCACATTGTGATCCAAACAGTTATGTAGAGTAAATACATATAAATACATAACATATGAAGATTATATCAGTTTGTATTAATTCTGTATAATGATTCCTGTTTCACAGACCATCTCTCTGACCTGGTGGCCTCTCTTCCGTGACTCTATGTACTACATCCTATCTGTATTGGCCTTGATTCTGGTAAGATCAGAGTATTACACTAATAAAATGTACACAAATATCTCTTTTAAAAGCACTGTAGCAGCGATTGCACAATGTCACTTTTTTATAATTCGTTTTTTTATATTTATATTTGTATTGAATAGTTAGTTCTGAATAGCTTGTATTTGAATAGTAGCATTTACATACTCTTTCTGTTTATTATCTCATGTGATTCCAGTGCAGATAGTGCCTGGTTAAACTTGCGCTTGTGGGTAGTTAGTGAATTAGCTATTCTCACCCGTTTCACACCTGTTTAGAAATAGACTCCCATTTGCCTGTCTGTATGCATTTGTAATCATACCTAATGAAGGACATTGTATGTTTCTTTCTGACTTTCAGATCATATATGATGAGAAAGTAATTTGGTAAGTAAATCAAAATACAGAAGGATACTGCTTATACATGTGTACAGTGAGATTTATACTGTAAAGCGTGCTTACGGTATTATCACATCATTTAACATCACTGTTGCAGGTGGGAGACAATAATCCTCATATCAATGTATGGAGTTTATATCTTGATCATGAAGTGAGTACCTTAGATGTGACCAATCAGATGTGAAAGAAAGGTTTTATGTGTGTGTGTGTGTGTGTGTGTGTGTGTGGTCTTGGTATTCACTACGTGAGGGGACCAAATGTCCCCTTAAGTATATTAACACTAAACTTTTCTGTGATGGGTTTAGGGGTAGAGCTAGCGTAGGGGGATGGAATATACAGTCTGTACAGTATACCACCCATTATTTTATGGAATGTCCCCATAAAACATGACAATGTGTGTTTTGTGTGTAAAGGTTTAACAGTCAGATCTGGGGCTGGGTGGAGCAGAGGTTTGGCATTCCAGGTCAGCCATGTTTGGTGAGCAGCCTGCGCAGGGATGTGTCAGTAGGAGAGGCGGGCCCACACTGTGACACCTCCATGATCCTCTTAAAGAAAGGTGTGTGTATGTGTGAAGGGTGGAGCTTCTACACAACGTGTAGTTGTGCCTCACAAAGCCCCTCGGTTCTCTCAGGTCAGAATGCGGGCGGTCAGGACTCCCCAGTGTTGATGGTGGATGAGCTGATGAGTCTACACCCTCACCAGTTCTCCTTCTCAGAGGCAAGCCTTCGTGTCATGATCACGCCCCACTTCTCCCCTCGCACTCGCCTCAGCATGGCCGGACGCATGCTCATCACCGAGGTACTCGCTCGCTTTCTGCACATGGCGGGATGGGACGGTCGCAGCTGCGTTTCTCAAGCCAGAATAATTAACACTGTTTATGGGATGTGCAGATTATAGGAAGGGTTCGAATCAGGGATCAAATCACTACAGGAATGTTTTATTGCTCAGGTTTTATAGCTCGTGAGACTTGGAAGTCTCATTTTTGCTTCATTAACTTGAGTTATCAGTTTAGTTTCAGATGTTCTCTTCAAAAGTAATTTTCTTCATCAGTATTCCTAATCCAAACATATTTGAAACAAGATCAATTTATTCGAGAAGTAAAACTGCAGACGTAAAGAGAGATTTATGCCTACAACAAGCAGTAAGGAAAAATGTCTACGTCTGCATGTGTAGTGTAGCACAGTTAATTTGGTCTTGGAGGTATTTGATGAGAAATTATAGACATATCAGAAGACTTTGGTGCAATTCTAAGCAGAAATTCTAAGCTGAAAGAACATTTGAGCCCAGTGTGAGAAAATGCTGAGATATCTTTAAAAACCCCAGCGGAGACCGATGCGAGATTACCGGGTTCTGTTTCTAAAGAGACAGCTTTGAGCTTTTTGCTTCTATTTTAATCTTATAGGTGTCATGGAGTAATAAAAGAGAGTTGAAACAGATCTCATTCAGATCTCAGCAGGTTTTTTAATAGGCCCCTCCTGCTTTAACTCCAGCAACAGGTAGGGCAGCGAATGACTCGAATGTCCCCAGAATGTCTGCAGTGATTTTCTGCATGCTGAACTTCCTAAATGTCAGATGCTTTATTCCATTTAAACATGATCACATGACCCGCTTATTGCCCAATGCTGTTCTTGCATGTCTTCTGAGGGCCTCTGATTGGTTGTGCTTTACACATGGTGTCTTGCAATATGTTCCGCAAGCTTAACTCTGAAACTCAGTGTCCCCATTTCTCATCCCCCTCTAACTGAATCTCATTCATTTGAAGGCGCTTACAGTATATTGGGCTTGACTTTCTCCATCCCCACTGTATGACTGTACATCTCTCACATCCTCTGTCTGTCTTCCACAGAGACAGAGGCTGATTAGAAACAGAAGCCCTGGAGAAAGCAGTGGCAGTGGAGCAGGGGACGCCCTTGGCCAAGATGGTCGAGGGATGGAGGGGGTTCCTTGGGGTCTGGAGAACGGAGGGGCCCTTGAGAGTGAAACGCAGCCCCTGGAGGAACCCAGACAGAGGGGTCAGGCAAGGGACCTGGAGAGGACAGCGAACACAGAGGACGCACAGCCTAAAGAGGATGATGAGGAGGGAGAGGCTGATGAAGAACAGCCCTTCAGACCTCTTACTCTGCCAGGCGAGTGGCTATTAGGGGTGGGGGAAAAATTGATTCAACAATGCGTGTGATGCACGAGTCTTTGTGAGAGGTCTGTGAATTGATCCACACAAATTCATCATCTTAATTTCAAATTCATTCAATTAAAGAATTTTTAATTATTTTCAAAACTTTACAGATAGTGCCATGTAGTCTGCAAAAATCTCTTAACAGCCAATCATCTTAAAGGAAACAACCAAACAATGTTTTCCATTATCAACTGTATATTTTAGGGGGGATAAATGTATATTATATACACAGTAATCAAAAAGACGGAACAGAATTTATCACGCTTCAAAGTTGATCATTCTTATGCACATCCACACTGACTGTTTAAGCTCATTTTGAATTTCATTCACACAGAATAAAATCTGCTTCTTACTGCATTATACCCACTTATTCCTTTCTGCTGGCAGATCAGATCAGAGCAGATTTCCGTACGGCTATAATGCAGAATCATCAATAAGGTTCCCAGCCCTACTGGATATGTTTATAAATGATACCCAGACATAACAACCAAATGCTAATCAGAATACCCAGAATGACAGCACAACGCTTGGCGTGAGTTTATTATGCCTCATGGTCACCTACTTCTGTCCACATCCTGATTAGAAGAATGGTCCTAATATTTAGTGCTAATATTTAGCCCCTTGTAATCCATTAGTCTGAGTGCCATTACTAGATAATGGGGGCATGCGTTTTATATTCATGCACTGTAGGGTTATGATTATAGTGAAGTGATGAGAGCTCTCAAATCTCTCAGGGCTGCTGGTCCAGACTGCAATCAAATTAACTCCATCGCTGCTTAGCAACCCAACGACTTGCTGATAA
>JAZGTJ010000066.1:81103-190534 GCA_036877575.1 Botia almorhae
GAAAATCTTGCGATGTGAGACGCTGTAATCTTAAAGGGATAGTTCACCCGAAAAAGAATTTATTTACATTTCATTTACGCGCCCTCATGTTATTCCAAACCTGTATGTTTTTGTTCTTATGAGGAACACAAAAGAAGATAGGTTTGTTTTCACATAGTCAATGGGTGCCATTGTTGTTTGGTTACCAAGGTATTTCAAAATGTCTTCTTTTGTGTTCCTCAGAAAAAAGTCATACCGGTTTGGAATGACATGAGGTCGAGTGAATGATGGATGAGTTTTCCTTTTTGAGTGAACTATCCCTTTAATGTCAGTTGCTTGGCTGGCGCATGACCTTGGAAGTATGGAATGTAAAATCTGCTGTCTTCGCTCCTGCGCCAATCACATGAGCATAAATGAAATGTCACTTTGGAGCCACTGATTGGCTGACGACACCACAAGAATAAACAAAATCTCAAACCGTTCATTAGTGACTATTATGAACTGACTTAATAGGCAGCAGATGAGGAATATTTCAGTACAACGTACATAAACTGCCTTTGTCCTGTAGGTGGCTATTATATATATGTATGTAATACTGCTTTGTCCTCTAGGTGGTGATAACGAGTCCACAAAATTGTTGATGACTTAAAGTACTTTTGTCCACAGAGGGGCGCTGGGAGCAAGCGAAGTGGCTGTTTTCATGGCCCTTAGGCTGCCTGCTGTACTACACTGTGCCCAACTGTGTTTTGCCTCGCTGGGAGCGCTGGTTCATGGTTACCTTTGTGGTCTCAACACTCTGGATTGCCGTCTTCTCCTACCTCATGGTGTGGATGGTAAGTTCAGCTCAATCAATGCTCATCAATGCCAGTTTCAAAAGTTAAGGATTGCAGCTTTAAGCCAACGCTCCTTCAAGCTCGTTCAAGCAGCTTCACTCTGAAAACACCATCCCGAATGATTATTGTAGGTTATAAGTTGCAGTTGCTCACCTTTCTTGTCTCTTGACACACCTGCTTCAACAGGATTGGTCAGTTTAACTCATTAGCATTTTTCCTCTGTCGCAGGTCACCATTATCAGTTTCACACTGGACATTCCAGATGTTGTCATGGGAATTACATTTTTAGCAGCTGGCACCAGTGTCCCAGACTGCATGGCTAGTCTCATAGTCGCTCGTCAAGGTCAGGTTCGAACGATGGCATGTTTGTAAAGTTCTGTTGATTGGTCAGTTAAACGAGTGCTTCTGGTTGTGCAGGTATGGGAGACATGGCTGTGTCCAACTCTATCGGCAGTAACATCTTTGACATTCTGTTGGGTCTTGGGTTCCCGTGGGCTTTGCGCACATTAGTGGTTGATTATGGATCAATTGTAAGTTATGTGTTTTAACTCACCCTTTCTTTGTTTCTGCCTCCCCTTTATCTTATTTCTGTTTTTAATTGGCTAAATCCAGCTAATAGGAAACGTTCTTTAAATGTTGGCTAACGTTATCCAAAAGTTCTCTCACGAGGTCAAGAATGTTCTTTTAGTAACATTAGTAGAACTTAACTTGAACATTATGTATTACATATATCAAAAAGACGTTAGAGGAATGTTTTTAAAACATTGCAGAATTAAAAAAATGTTTAAATAAGACGTTTATATTTAAGCAATACTGTTAATACAATGTTTAAAAACTGGAGATTTTGAATGTTCCTAGAACCTTTAAAATAACATTTTGGTTACTTAATGGAAATGTTAGGAAAACATTCTTAGAACCTAAACTTGTTAGCCGGGTATATACTTTGTTTACTGTATACTGTACTTTGTGTTCTGTTGGTGGAAAACAAACAGCAGTAATGAGGTGGCACGTCTTAACATTTAGATTGTTATTGTATTCTGTTTAACAGGTCTTTATTAACAGTAAGGGGCTGGTATACTCAGTGATTCTACTGCTTGCTTCTGTTTTTCTTACTGTAAGTTGAAAATGTCGAGTTTCTCATTGGCTTATTATGAAGTATGGATAACCAGAGAGGTGGACGACCTCTCACACTGTCTGTTTTCTGCAGGTACTGAGCGTGCACCTCAACCGCTGGAGGCTGGACCGGAGGTTAGGCCTCGGCCTTATGTTCCTGTATTCCATCTTCCTGCTCTGCTCCATCTGCTTTGAGAAGCTCTAGTTTCCACCTTCTCTATTTTGCCTTGTTGTAGCGTAGATCTAGGTAATCATGTATACCCTGCGGCCACTGCCTTATTAGTAGCAGTTATTTCAGCTGTGGATTCAAGACAGGGAGGGTAGTGAATGTTACGGTGTGACTGCTTAGTTAGGGCTGATGGGTAAAAACAGGCTAGTTCTAAACTAGGCTAGGAGCCAATCACCAATCAGTGCTGCCAAACTCATGGAGACTATTGCTTCCTGTACCTCTGACACATTTCTGCCTAACCTACAGAAAACACAGATCAATTTCCAAGACAGAATGTGATGAATTTATATACTTTATAAAGATGTATTACATGTTTACAGCACACAAGACACTTCCTGCTTCACATTTTGCATATTTCTGTTCTGAAATCGTAAAAAGTCACTATCCAGCATGATACGAACAAAAAATATTAGCAAATGAATCACAATATGAAATGATATTGCAGAAGTGTTGAGACTAAAAGAGTTCTATTAATTCTTGTAACAGAGAGCTCGGTTTACACACATTTAGTGCATTATTTTGCCTTATTTATTTTTTGACTTTAGGTCTGTAAAAGTCGTGCTTTAGGATTTGATGATTACACATATTTAAGAGGAAGCTGCCACTTGTGTTTTTCCTTAAAAAAGAAAATATATTGGTATTTTAAAGAAGAATTGTTGTAGTATTACTGATTAACCAAAAAATATTCCCTGTATTTGGTAGATGTTTACATACCAAGCACGCAGTTTTATATAAAGAGCCACTTCAAGGTATCTGTTTGACATGTAGAAATGAAAGAGTTCATTTTGGGACCAATATTTAATTAAATCATTAACAGTGTGTTAAGCTATAGTGCTCTTTGGTAATGCAGGATCACGGTTGTCTTTTATTTATAATTTTATTAATTTAAGTGTCACAGTATGAATGAATGTGCTTGCAGACCAACACACGTCGTTGAACAAAATGTTTGAAATCTGACTGGAATCTGGATTTTGTTGTTATTGTTTTAATGTTAATTTTTCTGGATGAATGGAGGGCCCTACATTGCATATCTTACCACCTACGGGACAGGTAATGGCATAAGCTAAAAATGTTAACGGCTAAATCGGCTAAAAGTGAGGGCAAAAATACAGCAGTGTTTTAATTGTTGTGTAGTTATATTTACAGTTATGTTTGACCTTTGAGAATTGTTTTCTGCATTTTACCCTAATGACAGTTGTACTTATGTCTTGGTTCTACCGTGTATTTAATTAAAACAAAATTGTACTGCTTAGTCCAATACCAATAGTCCAAGTCCAATAATCCCAATATTACCAATAATCAAAATATTCATTCTTGTGGTTTTGCAGTTTTGTTAGTAAAGCAAACCCAACCCATTTAATTTCTCCTCTCCAAACCTGATGTTCAAAACATTTTAACGCATACCATCAGTATGATATGATTTTTAATCAGTGAAACTACACCATTTATGATAAGAAGTATGTGTTGATTAAATTAATGTAAGAAATAAGTATAAAACATATGATGTTTATTTTAGAATCAACTTAAGTTAGAACGATGTATTATTACTAGCTTATCATTTCTTACATTTCTGTCCATGTTCTTAAAGTTATTTGTATGTTGTTGAGTGCAATAAAACAAGCTCTGTGCAATATCCCCCACCATCTGTTTAATGTGTTTATTTTTCCCCTTTACTGAAAAATATGGAAGTGTTACAAATAGTTTCATTTTTCCTCACATGCTAAACTGTAGGGATGCTAAGTTCTTCATAGGCGTTTTTTTGTAATCACTGTGGGTTTGAGGAATGAGGTTTAGTTCTTACATTCATGATCCTGCAGTGTGTATTTACACGTGAGCCTATATATCATTTATTTTTTGTTTGAAGCAACATGCATATTATCTTGCTCTGTTAAATGTGCACCATGTCATACTATTATGCCCAGATAATACATAACTGTGACATTTATTGACAGGAATAATGGTCGTACATAAACATTACTTTGTGGTACCGCCAGTTAAACATTTAATTCAGTACTTTTTAAAGCTGCAATTCATAATCTTTGCCCCTCTACCGCCATCTCTGTTTAAAACATAGAATAGTGGGTTTTGTCTTATTTGAGTTATTGTCTTAACGTGGATGACTAGTGTTCAATTTTAAACTGCATGAACAAGCTACAAACGCTGCACCATCTACAGTACCTGAACATGCGATACAGTAGCTGGATCTTCATCTTTCTGTTTACAGATGGACATTTCCCGCGAAATCGGACCCGACAGTTCACATGATAAATTATAAACTCACCATTACGATTCAGAGTAAGGTAAGGAGATCGCGCTGAACACCGATCAATGTTCTCACTTAACAACTGATCAATGCTCATTTTTACCCAAAAAAGTCACGGATTGCAGCCTAACAATCTTAAATGTAACATCACACCAACCGAATGTCGCTTTTTTTCAAAAGTGCACACAAAGAGTTAAATTATGTTCTTGGCGTGTTCTCGTCCGAGTTCTAGGCTTCATCTCTCGTTTGGACACGATGTTTCATCACAAACTGAGAGATGACAGAAAAATGAGAGATGTTGTTAGACTCTAATACTTCCACCTGCATTACACAACCTCAGAGATACTGTAATCCATCACCTGGCTGCGTTGTTTTTTTTTCACTTGACACCAAACCGTTGTATTATACACCTTTCACTTTGATAAATACAGAAAGAGAGAAAGCAATAGCAGTGCGCTGGCTGTCACGTCATCACGGGCTCCTTTGAATGTCTAACCACAGGATTGAATGACAGTATCTTCACAAACTTGAAGTTCAGAATTGTCACAAAAATGAACCAAACTCTTAAAAAAACCAATGCAGTGTGCTTGTTCCATTCAACAGCTGAACCAAAACCGTTTGTTAAGTGTGTCACATAAAATACACTGACTAAATGTACTAAATTAACTAAACAAAAAAACATCAAACCTTCTGATTTTAAGGAATAAAACATCTGTTTAATGAGGTATACAATATGAGGTACGTGGCACAGAGAATCTGAGGTTGTGGAGCTGAGGTTGATGGGTAGTGTAGAGTAAATATTTGTTAGGCCTCTCTGTGCCAGCAGAGATAAGCTGCTGTTGAATTGACAGCGGCCCCTTAATTGTGTCTATGACGAGAGTACCATCACGTCAGAACCATTAACGCTGGGATGAGGTGACGAGAAGTATTGATCCCTCCAGGATAGATGGCTTCAGAACATATAAAAGTAAAGATCGTGCCGGGCGAACAGGGAGTGAAGACTGGAGTCACCCAGCAACCCATCAACATGTTGTCTTTGGCACTGCTCTACGTTTTGGCTGTGGTTTGCTCTGAGCGGAGAACTCACGCATCGCCCTTGTACTCGGATGGCGCGCTGCCAGCACAGGACGGTAAGCATTGTGTTTTATGTTGAGATGACAGCTCAGGATATAATGATGACTAATGATTTGTTAGGATTAATGCAGTATATGGTGAAACAATGACTGTGTTTGTACTTTAGTACACTGTAAAAAATGATGGCGATCAGTAAGTCACGACAACATATGTTTTTACATTCACTTGTTGAAATAAGTTAAGCAATTTTAACTTTATTTGTGAGTTACAATGACTCAACACCGGTCAAAATTTAAAACTGACGTGTACAGCTTGTTAAAATCGAAATGACTTGTACAGCCATTTTGATTAAACGTAAACATTTACAGCAGCAAACAATGTTTTACAGTGTAATTATTAGACATGGGGTGATGAGGTGAGATGCATTATTGGAAGAATTAGGAGTTTAATCTTCGTATGGTACATATGCCTCCTCATCCTGTTTGATATATTCATTCTGTCTTTCTTTTTAATTCTCAGCGTTATGTTTGTTCACAATATTAAAATGTGCCATTTTTTTGCAGATCTGATTCAGAAACTGGTAGCCGAAGTTGAGGTGGGGCAGAATAATGACCCAACAGAACAAAGAGATATCAAACATTTACTACCCGTCCTACTGCAGCGAGGTACAGACCGGGACTTGGGGCTAAAAATAGGCTACTGTGTTATCAGATAACATTTGTTACATTATAAGTGCAGTTGCAAAGCTCAACTATTTCCACAGCCAAATGATTTTTTTGTACTTTCATTTTTATATTAGGTGCAAAAGAAACCTCACAGCAAGAGAAAATAAGCAACATGGTACGATCTCACTCCATAAACAATTTACCATTTTTTTAATTTAAATGAGTGATTTTGATTTCATATGATAAAAATGTCCCGTCTGGTTAGGTGGATGATTTAAAAGCCGTCGTGTTGAAACTGGCAGCAGCTGATAACCTGCGTTCTCAAGGCTTTCTACGATCCGAGCAAAACTTGCCCAAAAACAGCAAGAGAGGTAATGTCACTTTCTTAAAATAAAATGCACTCAGCTAATAGTTTTAGATTGTAAGAGCGTTTTCCTAACATTTCCATTAAGTAACAAAAACATTAAAAATGATATTAAGAATGATATTCCGTGATATTCAAACATTTTGTTATTTCTGTAAGTTTTTAGACTTTGTTTCACTAACAACTTAAGAATGACGTTTTTCATATGTGATATATAATGTTTAGAACAGTTCTACAAACATTAAAGAACGTTTCTGATAATGTTGAGAGAACTTCTACAGAATGTTAGTCATTGTTCTAAAAACGTTAGTTTTCCTAATTAGTTTTCCTTTTACATAACATTTATATAAGCTACTTGGCAGGCACTTTTATCCAGTGCAACTGGTGGTATATTCAGAAATACAATTCATTAGTTTGTGTGTTTCCTAAAAAAAACAATGTTCTACCGACTGAGCTACAGGAACACGGAATATATAAGAAATATATTACGATTATATATCATATATATGATTATATTCATATGATGTCTTTCACTAAAGAACAGTTTTTTGTTCTTCCCTTCCCAGCCTGTTTCTGGAAGTATTGCGTTACAAACTAGAAGTTTATCTCCACCATAGGTGAAGAGAGGACCAGCCTACCCCAACCTTCCTGTAAAAACATAACAATCTATGCTTTTGTTTCCCTCATAAAATATTTATGAAGCTTCAACATTGTGTATATCGTTTTATATATTGTAAGCGAACTGGAATATGAATGTATTTTTTATCGTAAATAAAAAATGACATAGAAATGTAACTCAAATAAATAAAGTCTGTATAAAAACAGACCAGCTTTGTATCTCATTCACATAAAAGGAAATACAGTTGCAGTATAATATCAGTTTTATTTTGAAGTATAAAATCTGAAAGCGGTTTAATCTCTTTTTTACACAATCATTATGCTTACATTAATCACTTACGATCTGAATGTGTCTCAATACATCTATATCACGTTTTAACCCTTAAAATAAAACAGTCATTACTGTGATCGTCTGTGTGTTACTTGTTTACTGCACGTGATTATACTCATGACTGTTGTATATTGACTAGGTGTCGTCAAATTCTTACGGATGATAAAAACATACACATTAGATTTGTGTTACAGATAACCGAATATACCCTAACGGATATAAAATATATGTATTTACATTATGCACAGAAAAATATGCAGCTAAAAGCACAATTGGGCCATATTGCCTGCGGTGCTCGATATATTTGGCAGATATAAACCAGAAAGCTACAAAAATAAGCTCTTAAAGTAACAGCAGTGGTCAATGAGAAACAGTCTAGTTTATTTATTGGGTTTGGGATCACTGGCAAAAATGAAACCGCATGCAGCGTGTCTTTAGCCCTATTTGGACGGGACTGTTTTTTCCGGAGGTCTGAGAAATGTGTGTTTCACAGACATTGTGATTTTAATCTATTTCTGACAAATCTGTTTTTAATTTTCTAACACAGTATCTGTGTAACCTGTAGCGGTTCCCTCAGAAGTCTGACCTCATCCGAATGTAAATGTCTGTGATTGATTGATTGCTTTCAAAATCACAAAACAATTTGGAGAAAATTTAAAAATCGGTTTAATCACCTAAATTCATTGTCTTCTTTATGAAAGATGTCAAGTCATAAGAACTGTAAATCTTTTTACGAAAACTAGTCCCTTTGGAACGATGCTTTTTACTGTTTTAATCCTTTTATTGCTGTTATTTACATGTGATGTAAATGGCTATAAACTTCTTCATCGACAAACTATTTACACTATTTAAATACGTAGATGTTTTCTGTATTGCCTCCTCCAAACCCCATATGAAGAACCTATGGGATTGATATAAGTTCACTTCCTCTTGGCCACAGTTAGATAGGCTTTCTCGATCTCAATGTCAGCCGGGCAGGTCTGGCTGAACTCCTCTCGCTCATGCGCGTTCTGCAGATAACGCCACACTCCAGTGAACTGAGCAGGAATATCAAAATTACAGTACTTCTTGGCTGCAACCTTTAAAATCAGAGACAGAGGAATATATAAATATACACACAATTAAAATAATGGTAATGTTAAAAAACGTCCTACCAATGTTACTGCAATAATGTGTTGAAAACGTTAAGAGAATGTTTAGAGAACGTTGGCCAACGTTCCCTGTTAGCCGGGGCGTCTCTCCCTAGGTTTGCGGCCCACCTTGATGACATGTAGCTTTGGTAACAGATTGCAGTCTGCCAGTGTCAGGCGGTTTCCATCAAGGAACTTTCTTCTGGAGATGGAGATGTTCTGATCCAGCTCATCCTGAAGAGGCGTGTTCAGATAATCGTCCAATCGCTTGAACTCTCTCAGTAAGGCTTTCTCATGGACTGAGATGTCAGATAAAAAGGCATTAATCGAAAAATGAAATATCTTTCGTATGAAATCAAAGCAAATACTGTTTACAACAGTGCCATTTTTTGAAGTGTAACTGTTGTGAAAAGTACAATTTTGGTGTGACAGTGTGTCTTGACGGTGGAACTCACAAGCGTTGCTTGGGCTGTTCTTGATAAACGCAGAGAACTTAGCAAAAATGTCAGCGCCAACATCAAACGATTCTTTGTAGCGAGGGCTGAGATGAGGATAGCTGATTGGATAAGAGACAGTTAAATTAATATTGACAGCTAATCATCACACACCCAAAAGTACACATCCAACAATATTAACTTAATAATTTTGATGTTTAAAATTGCTTAGCATGTTTATCCGTGTACATAATGAGAGCTAAATACTTCAAATAATATTTGAAGATGGGACCAATACAAAAACAACCTAAAATATCTTTGGAACTTAACTCATAACGAACTGAGAATTTCTCATCACATTTTCAGGTTGATAATAAAGATTTATCGCAGCAAATAACAAAATACTTCAGTGTGTCAGACATTACTCAGACATTATATAATGTGGTCATGTGACTCCTGACACAATAATAGAAAAAAAGAGTATGTGAATGTGTTTTCATGAGACATAAAGTTACAATGCAGGTAAAGTCATGTTTGTTATAGCGTTACATGAGTTAATAGAAGGTACACGAGTGCAGTACCGGGGAGGGGCGAGGGTTGTCTCCAGGAACTCTTCAATCTTAATAAAGTCAGTCTTCAGCGTGCCGTTGTACAGGAGAAAAGGGGGGTTGGTACCCGGAGCTAAATCCTTCAGCTCCTCTGGCTTCCTAAACAACACAGGGTGGAACAGAACAGAGGGAGTGTAAGCCACAGGGTGTGGACATAGTCAATATGAAGTCATTTATTGGATATAGCACATTTGAATGAGACTTCTTATGACTAATGACTCTTTGAAACTGTATTAAACTCATTAGGCAAAGCACACGGATGTTTGGGAGTGTCCAGTGGTTATTCCTTGCTTCACAGGAATTACATGGGAACAGTCGAATGGGAATGTTCACACTCCATTTGTCCTGTTTGATGTGCACCTTTGTGGTTTTATCAAAGGCAGGTTAGTCCTGCCCCAGAATTCCACAGGCTTTGCTATTTATTCCATTGCTTTAGAGCCTCATTCTGAAAATCTTGTTTAGCAGATAAATACCCAGCTAACAGGGAACGTTCTCAGAACATTAGCTAATGCTCTATAAATGTTCTCGCAAAGTTAGCATTAAGCCCTCTTGCAGTAACATTAGTAGAATGTTTTAATGTTATATATCATACATCAAAAACATTATTCATAAGTTGTTTGGGGAACGTTTAAAAACGTTATAGAATTAAAAAAGCTTGAATAACGTTCTTTTAACCAAACAGTAATGTTATTAATACAATGTATAAAAAAACGCAATGTTTTGAAGGTGACTACAACTTTCAAAATAACGTTTTTAATGATTCTAATTATTACTTAATGGAAACGTTAGGAAACGTTCTTACAACCCAAAATTGTTAGCCGGGTACTTCATTCACATGAGAACCCGAGGTGACGCTTACTTCCTCATGTCAACTGTGGTGACGGTAAACTTCACGCCTTTTAACCAAAGAACCATGAAGAGTCTCTGGCAGAAGGGACAGTTGCCCACGTTCTCTCCGTCGTGCCCCGCCTGCAGATACACGAGAAATTCATGGTCATCGCTACAGTTATACAGTACAGACGCCAGGTCACATGATCACAGAAACGTACAATGTGGATTTCTTTCAAGTCTGTTACAATGATGTTGATGGAAAGCGTTTATTTTTAACTAATAAAGGGACGTAAATAGACTATGTGTCGTGTGGGCGTGGGGGGTTCGCACGTCAAGGGCTTGATCCGAAAAGAGGAAACGCTGGAATTGTCTTTAACAGAGATAACAGATCTGAACAATGACTTCACCGCCCATAATGAACATCTTTATAAATAACAACACAAACATCTTATATAAATAGTGTTTTTTGTAGCTCAGTTGGTAGAGCATTGCGCTAGCAACGCACAGGTTGTGGGTTTGATTTCCAGGGAGCACATGCTTGAATAGTAAGTTGCTTTGGATAAAAGCATCTGCCAAATGCGTAAATGTAAATAATTTCAGCTGTAACTGGTGACCACCTACGAAGCTTTCGATGATCTTTGGGATCCAAAGCCAAGCCTAAAGCGTAAAGGCCATGTCAACACCAGTGCAACTGAACACAAATTAAAATCATGTAGTTTCTGATGCTTAATGAGTATAGCACAGAGCTAGTGACAGCAGCCCAGCTAACAAGGAACATTCTCAGAACGTTGACAAACGTTGACAGACAGAGAACGCTAACGTTCTCTAGAAGTTCTCTCAAACTTACAAAAACAATTCTTGCAGTAACGTTAGTAGAACATTATATAGTAGCTATATATCATGCTTATAAAAACATTACTCTTTAGTAGTTAGTGTAACATTTAAAAAATGCTACAGAATTACAAAATATTTTCAGTAACGTTCTTATAACCAAGCAAAAACATTATTATAACATCTAAAACACATCTAAAAGAACATTCAGAACAATATTTTAATGTTTCTGTAATTTAATGGAAACGTTAGGGAAACATTTATACAAAAATGAGCCTGCAGCCAAGAGCTCCCCGTCCCATTTGGTATGTGTGCGTGTGTGTTGATAAGACGACTGTGTGTGTACTGTGATAAAGAACAGTGTGCGCGGGAGCAGTTACACATCAACCATACAGTTCAGTCTTTAATACTCCATATGTAAAATGAGTCGACGGACGCCCATGCCAGCCTCTGATTCATGCTGTTATTAACGGAGATCTGTGCCCTAACGGAAGCGCTGATAAACTAAATCTTGGTTTAGGGTCCTTGCAAAGCACTGTTTAACCTACACATCAAAAATCTGTATTTGACAGCCTGTCACAGACACTTCATGCCATTGTTTGTCTATAAAAACGTGAAGGAGGATATATTGAAATTGTATAAAATTGTATATATTGAAATTGTATATTGGATATATTGAAACTGATATATTCAGTTATATATAATATTTGCTATTAGGGTAGAACATAAAGAGACACAATTTTAACAGGCTACAACATATTAAAGTTAAGACTTTTAAACTATCATAGTAATTCATTTGGTTATGTAAGTATCATTTGGTTAAGTAAGTATGTAAGTACCCACTCAAACTTTTAAACATAAAACAACTAACCTTTATGAAGAGCTCAATACTCGGTTCTTTATCCGAGTCTTGCCTGAGTGCCATTTTTCCAGAGAGAAATCAAGTTAGTCCAGATCTCCTGAAAAAATGTTCCACGGAGGTCAGAAGATCCCCCAAAGCAGAGATGTGAACAGCTGTACGTGTTCCCTGATGAAAGTTAGTCAGATCTCTGATGTCTGCTGTCTCCCTCCAGCAACAGACTTTAAAAGTCAGGAGGGGGAGGCGACAGAGGATGGGCGTGGCTCCGGACTATATAACTGTGCCAAGCCGTGACACAACGGTCAAAAATAGCCTTTCATTTTATCCGGCACTCACTTGCACTAGTGAGAAACGTCACAACGTTATCACAGATGTGAAGCAGGGGCCACATTCCATTCATGCTGATTATTAACACTATTACACAGGTGTGTATCCCAGCTAACACATTTAGGTTGTAAGAACGCTTCCCTAACGTTTTCCATTAAGTAACTGAAACGTTAAAAATGTTATGTTGAAAGTTCTAGGAAGGTTTAAAAAGTGTTTTTTTGGACAACGTACTAACGTTATTGCTTGGTTATGAGAATGTTTGTGTGTTAAATTGTGTAACTTTTTAAAACGTTCCACTGTCTACTCTAAAATAACATTTTTGATATATGATATATAACGTTAAAAAAGCATTCTACTAACATAACTGCAGGAACAACGTTTTCGCTGAGTGGTTCTGCTAATATTTCTGACCCTCACTTTTGGGTGTTTATTGTGCTTCACTTTCCAACAAACTTTCCTTGCAATGTTCAGATGTAAATGGTTGTTATTAATAAAATAAAGAATTGCTTTTCTGGGATTTTTCTAATTTACAGGAACCCCTTGCGAAAACTTCCAAAAACAACTGTGTCCCGTATCACATTTGATATTGATTGAGAGAGAGTAGGAGGGTGAATTCAATGAATGCTGCCCACGCGGGCTTGTGTGAATGAATGAGGGCGTGGGTATGTAGTCATTCTCAAGGGATCAGTAATCTTTAAACAAACAGGTTCCCCTCATTGCCCTTAAGTTTTCCAGTTTGACTCACAAGGAAACTATGAATTCACCTCATGGGTTTTACGTTGCCATAGCAACTCTTACACAGAGATTTCTCACCGTTGAACAGTCAACATAAAATTACACCTAATTACGCTGTGAAAACCGATGTGACGATGAATTTTAGCCGTTACAGTTGTACAGTTGTTTTCACCGTCTTCTACCGTAAGAGTTTCATTTCCTCATTTTACACACAGAGAGTATTTTAAGGGGTTTATTGCATCATGCTGGATGTCATCACCGTATGATTACCGTAAAAAGACACACATCATTATATACAACATATAAGTCATTTTAAAGTGTCCGTTTACCATGTTAAGTATAAAGGGGAAGGTGATTCCAAAACGACACTCTGAAATGGAAACTCCTAACAAATCCTGGAAATTAAGTGGGTTCCACGTTGTCCAGCACAGGAAGTGAGACATGCCAGTTTACCCTGTGCACTCCCTCCTCCTGGAGTCAAGAGGATACTATGAGTAACAGATCTGAGACGTAGACCGTAGATCCACAATGGCTTCACACTTCCTGTACTGTAACAGCCAGCAATACCGAGCAAACACTGTTGCGCATCTCAAAACCTACCACCAAACAGACAATCACCATGGAGATATGATTGTAGGAGGGTAATGACTGCTGGTTCAGCCTCTAAACTGTTGTCGCTACTGTAATGATTACATAAGTAAGGTCTAACCCCAGCTAACAGGGATTTTTTATAGCGTTATATATCCTATATCAAAAACGTCATTCTTAAGTTGGTAACAGAACGTTTTAAAAATATTAAAGACCAATAACGAAAAACATTTATACAGCATCTAAAATTGGTCATTTGAAACAATCTTAGAACATTCAAAAAACGTTTTTAATGTTTTTATAACTTCATGGAAACGTTAGGGAAATGTTCATACAACCTAAAATTGCTAGTTGGGTTGCTACTATCTGTGCCAATGGATTGGTGCGGTTTAATTCACAGGCATTTCTCTTGGTCACTTGACCAGCTCCACATGTAGATTAGCATGGATCTATTCTTGGGTAGGGTGTTTATATTAACAAACTGCTGAGAACAGCTACGCAGCACAATATATCCTCTCTCTCTCTCTCTCTTTATATATATATATATATATATATATATATATATATTTACNTACGCAGCACAATATATCCTCTCTCTCTCTCTCTCTTTATATATATATATATATATATATATATATATATTTACTAGTTATAGTTACTAGTTCAACTCAGCCTGTGGTTCGTACAGATAACATACTCTCCTTACTAGAGCTAGTAAACTGACACAGGACATATTTACCAGCTATATGTATTTGATATGTATTTAGTCGCTATGGCAACATAGTTGTTAGTGATTCTCAAGCACTCAGAAATGTGATGGTTACTAACCACTGACCTCTCTTGTCCTCAGGCTAAGAGAGGAAGCACTTATCTTTAAATGATAAACTATCTAAAAGACATTCAGCAGCTGGGAACACAGCTCGGAAAATCCTCACTTTATCTCAGTAAACAGATCCCCGAAATGTTGCCTTTGAGGGCCAACTGCTGTCATTGTACCTCATTTACACCTATTGACATAAGCAAGGAAAAGAAAACGGTCCTGCTCAGCAAAGATCATTTCTTGTGTTGACGTTTTTCTAACGGACAATAAAGCGAGCAAAATCGCTAGACGAATTTAGTGCAGAAATCAAAATGTTAAACGATTTTTCTGTTTATTTTATAACTGGAGTCACTGCTTATTAGCAGGCCCACACCGGCTATGCAGAGAGCTCTACAGATTTACACATTTTCACACATTCCTGCCTCGTGTGTGTTTATTAAATACTTTGTTTAAGAAAACAACAAAAGTACAGACCTCTCAGCTCTATTTAACATATATGTCCATGTTTAAATCCTTGAGTTCTTGCCAAATTTGAAAAAAACATTAAATTACTCTGTGTATTACATGGAGGTGTGAAGTTTCTCACCTCTGATAAATAAATAGGAAACAAACATTAAAACCATCCAATTAGAACAAGGTCACAAATGTGTGTCAGTATTAGTGCTGATGAAACAATGTTTGTTCTCCACTCAGCACAATGTCCCCATTTGGCCTTTTCTCCAGTTGAGAAGTCAGAGGGCAGTAAACAGTCAAACTACATTTCCTAGTTATAAAATCACAGCGGTTTGTGATGTGTGTTGTGCGCTGTGCACTGTGTCTCCATGGAGCTCCAGCTGGTCCTGGTGTTTCCTTTCTCTGGTCCTTGCTGTCAACACACAGTACGGTTCATCTGCTCCAGATTTCTCTGGTGAGTGTTTGTCTCTGATCAGCATGTGACGCTGCTGTTTTGGAGCACATTGTCCTAAGGAAGGAGCTCATTTGGAATTCTGCCTTTCATGTACTTCTTGTTAAACAGATGTGGAGTATCAGTTTAAAAGATGTGTGTTAGGGTCACTGAACTGTCCCATCCTCCTTCACTGTTTGATTACAAACTGTTTGAGAAGGCAAAGCAATTATTCACATTAACCCATTCTCTGCCAAAGCCAATGGTTGTTGATGCTAGGCTAAAAGAGTGTAAAGTTCATTGGGGGCACAGTCACAAAAATCTATTCGAAATTGATGTTTATGTAAATGTCCCAGGTAACAGTTTTAGGTTGTAAGAACAATTCCCTAACGTTTCCTTAAAATACAAAAATGTTAAAAATGTTATTTTGAATGTTCTAAAAATGTTAAAATGTCAATTTTTTAGACAATGTTTTTTCTTTATGCATTGTTTGGTTATAGGAACGTTATTCAAACATTAACTTTTAAAAATATTACACTAGCTTAAAAATAATGTTTTTCATTTATAAGTATATGCATATTGTATATAAAGTTCTGCTTATGTTACTGCAAGAACATTTTCTGATATCTTTGAAAGAACTTTTGCAGAATTCTAGCCAACGTTCTAGAATCTTCCCAGTTATCTGATGTAGTGCTATTTTGATTTTGATTATTGCAGATAGTCAGATATTGATGGGTCAATGTCTCTGACAGATGCTGGCTTCTGACAGATGTCATGCTTTATCTCACACTACAAAACATCATGCTTTGAACAGTAATAACCAGGCAAGAATAGCTCATTGTGTTTGCGTCTGTTTGTGATGTGTGTGTCTGTGCCTGGCACTGCCTAACAGAGAGCCCTACAAATACAGCATGGCCTAACCCAACAGAGGGTGGAGGTACAGGCCAAACATTACAATTGGCAAACAGATCCAGTTTCTTTTAAATTCCTCCAACATACTTTTATTCAGAGATGTTGCCCAATAAGGGAAAGTAGCTATTTGTGTTAAAAACACAGCTGCACAGGAACCTGATCTGAGTGCAGAAGGGGTTTAATTTTTTTTAGCTAATAAAATGTTCTGTAGTGTCCCTCATTTTTTTCCTGTAAAATCTCAATACCAAATCTGCTGTGTGAGGCAAACAGGAAAACTCTCACAGATCCTGTTGGGGGCATTTCCTCTGACTACATGGCTGTCCCTGACCTTCACCTCTTTCTCTTACTGTGATTGCCTAATAACAAATACAAAAATAAAGACTTCTTTAGTACAAAACAAATAATATGTATTCGACAGTCCTACGCAGATTTGAGTACAATCTTTTTTAAGTTATTTTTAAGGCTGATAGATTGTACGCTGATTTGTAATTGCCTATGTGTTTTTAGATTGAGCTCCAAAATAAACGATGGCGCTTATAATGTGTAACAGATTAAAAAGATTAAAACATAAAATTAGAATCGTTCTGCATTACAAAGCTAATGTCAACCACACCTTGAAAGATTAGATAAATTAGGGTGTTGGTTTTGCCGTTGCACTACAATAGTCTTGTAGGTTAATTATTCTGAGTTAGTTGTGTTGTGCAATGTATATGGCTGGTTTACAATGATTGTATGTTGAGCAGTGACAAAGGCCCTTGTCTTAGCAACACTGACGCTAAGAGTCTTGGTAGATGTTTTTAATCTGCAGGTAGAACTATCTGCATATTATTATTTGGTGTTTTTTTAGATTATCTTTACAAGATTCTGAAGACCCACACAGCCCACACTTGTGATGGAGAGATGGTGTCCATCAGATGCCTCACTGGATTATCAGTGGCTGTGCTCTCAGCACTTTATGGACGCCACCACACAACCTGACATAGTTACGAATCTGACACACTTGCTCCATCTACTGGACAAAATCTGTTACAACAGCAGAGGCACGCAATTGTTTCACGCAACTTATTTTTTGGTGTTCTTTAACACTCGTCTTCTGTTAGAGATAATGGCAGGAAGAACGGCTCAGTGATCGCTGAGGCTCAGAGTATTGGAGACCTCTACTTTCCTGGCACCAGAAACATCTGGTGAGACATGTGGTCTCCATTTACCACACCTCTTAATTTTAAAGAGCATACACTCCGTTAACAAGACAGTCAACTACATTTGCTAAGAACAGTATTCAAACAATGCAGCGTTTAGTACTGTATGTTTACAGTGAGTATGCGAAAAAGCTGCGCATCTCTGACGTCCGTGAGCAGTGCATCCCGCACAGCGCGGTTGCTGCAGTGGCCAGAAAAGCGCACTGATGATGACCTCGAAACTCATACATGACCGGCGTTGTTTTGCCACATATCTGAACACCGTCTGAGATATCATCATCAGTTTCTTGACACAGCGATTAAAAACATAGCAGCCGTCACCGCCATCGTTTCTTAACCACAAATTCAACACACACTCAATAGGTGTCATTTTCTGCGGTCCCGAGACGTCACAGTTTAACCACTCCGCACCGGCTCGCAAACCGAACGGCACTATTTTACTTCGACGTAACCGAGAAATGAGCGAACACTGATGTGACTCTGTAAAGGCTTTTATTAAAAACACCTTTCGCATTTAAATGCTTTTTTTCTGTCAATTAAATAAAGAAGAGTCCGTCTCGCGACCTTCCCGGAAGGCCAGCACGCGCTGTCAAGGGGCGGAGTCTGTCATGAGAAAACACTCCCGCTGAGTTTAGCCTGTTTGCTAGCCGCCCGACGGCTTGAACACCCGTCGCAACATTCACGATGGAGTCCTCGCTCGGGATTTCTGATGACAAATGTTTGGCTGTATCCTTTTTTGACAGGCTGGTTGTTCGTTTTATTTTGTGAAGGACGTCACTGCAGTGGTTGTCTTCAAAAGTCATTTAGCAGCGTTAGTTAGCATAGCTTTAGAATTGTTAATGAAATGTGTATTATCGGCTTGTCAGCGGCCGGTCAACATACAGCAATAGTCATTTGTATCGGCATTTTGTCTCTGCTGCCAGATAAAGTATGCGTATGTAGAGTCTTATTGTAAGCTTGTTTTTGTAAACCGACTGTTGTTGCTCTGGCGTTATGTGGACACAAGTTTTGAATATGCTCATTTGTGTTATGGTGTGACGTATTTGTGTCACTGGATATGATGTGTACGACTGCCATGAATGCCACTGGAGATGCTACAGAAACGAACTTAAAATAACACGAAGGTCTTAAATCATCAGTGAGATCTGAAGCACACCTTAGTCTTATCTTACAGCACGATCATAATTTTCAGTTTGTTCTTAAAATAGTAAGAAGTCACACTAGTTGTTTTACTGTGTGTTAAAGAGAGAGGGAGAGCCACGATGCGTGACACTTTCCACCTTTTCTCTTTTTTCTGCCACTGGCTATTAATCTGAATCCTTGACAGCGATTTTCACAGACTGTCAGAGGACACGAGCTTAGGAATGGACAGAAACAACCAAGACTCCTCTCGTTGTTGGAGTGTTCTGGGCAGTTCAAGTGAGTATGCACTTTGCTTCTCTGATCTTGGGTTTTTACATTGCAATTAATTCGCTGGAATTGTGGGTTATATGTTGTGTTATACTTAACGCCCCTTATTTTGTTTATGTAAAACATGATTGGTTGTAAAACAATTTCTAAAGCCTCATAAAGTAATTTGTTTTATTTGATCTTGATATAAATATGTGCTATGAACACATACGTACACACACACACACACATATATATGCTGTTGGATTGTTTTATCTGTATTACGGTGGTTAAATTCTGCTGTGTCATTACCTTGATAATTGTCTGGTTATATTTGTCCACATAACACATAATTACTAGTTGTCGAACTAGTATTGCTATCTTAAGAGTGCAGCTGCTTTTTAACAGGCTGCTGTTATTCTAAATCTGACATTGTGATCAGCTGTATTAAAGCATATTAAGCCGGCTATATTTTTGCCTTGCAATGTGATGTATGTTGATGTAACTTCTTAGTTCAGGCCCTGAGATTCATCAGCACTCCGGGCTTTAAAAGTCATGACTGTGATAAATTAGCCTAACGCTGGTTGCTATAGATGCGAGATGGCTTTGTGAAAGATTACATCATCAGATAATGTTGACACACTTTAAGTGTGTGTTTGTAAATGTAAAGGAAGTGTGTGTGTGTGTGTGTGTGTGTGAGAGAGAGAGAGAGAGAGAGAGAGGCTGTGGTGGATGCCAGCATGCTGTCCATTATCATATATTCCACTTCAGTGTCCTAGAAACGAATACGTCTCACACAAGCTCACATACACTTCAGCTGCATGGTATGAATGTATACACACTCTGCTTAACTCATCATGCGGAAGCACTCGCTGGTTTAAAAGGCCCTAAACATTATATGTTGAGTAGTTATGCAATGAAAGGGGTGTGTTCTAACAGTAAATACAAAGTGCACGGGGGATGTTCCAGCCCGCATGAAGATGGCTTCCTTGACTTTTGTAAGGGTGAGGTCCTCTGCAGATAGTTTTGCTTGTTAAAACTGTCAGAAAAAAGGAGATCTTTAAAAGCTCTAAAAACTAATGGTTTTAACCTGCTATATTAATGTGTTATGAAATTCTAATGCGTCACTATAATGGACTGTTATTTGTATTGACTGAATCTGAGATTTCTTAGTAAGTCTAGGCCAAATTTTCCTCGTTCGTGAGTGCTGCGTTTCCTGGCAACCGCATCTATTACAACAATTATAGTCGGAGATAGGCCTCACTGGCAGCACACAGAGGTTCTGGTCTTGCCTCTATACGTTTAAAGCAGCACATCAGGCAGGAAAATATTAAAGTTTTTCCAATAATCCACCGTAATCCGATTTTCTACAGAGTGAAATGGAGGTATGACCATGTTGAGAGGAACATGATGCGCTGGAGTTGGTACTGTTATTGTCAGGGAGTGAAATATGGTCTGCAGTTACACCTCTGATATGCAGTTATGCTGCTGCATGTCCATAAGTCTCCCTCCACTCTCTGCATTCTGATAGCTGCATGTTTTATGAGATAAGATTACGCCGGACAATGGTGGAAAATGTACTTATTTTGGCATGCTAAACCCGTAAAGTGATGGAACTGGCTGTTGTTCCTGAGTGTGTTTTCTCAAAATCAACATAATGAGCAGTCTGCCACATTATAACACATTTATTCTGTAGCAAGTGATGTTAGAAAAAGATTCGCTGTAAAGATGTGTGTGTTAAAACATTTTAGAACGATAGGATTGGTTCATATCAGAAATATTGTGTAAAATAAAGTTATGTGCTGTATGACATTTATGAATGGATCTCTTGTTGTTAGGTTGGACGTTCTGGCAAACCCAGATGAAATTGTATTAAATCCAGTGCCCCAGCTGTCCATCCCCATCAACAACCATTTTCAGATAGTTCGAGGTGAGCTTCTAATAAACTGCTTATTATTTATAGTAGGGATGCACTGTAATGTTCTAAAACTGTTGTGTTAACGTAACGGAAACATGAATATGGAACATTAAACAGTGTGCATGTGAAATGTTCCAGGTTTAATTAAATTTAATTTAGACTTAGGCTCCCTCGGTTATTGACAAAGATGGTTTTTCTGCGCAAGAAACTGGCCAACTTGTAAAACTTACAATATTTGTACACCTCTAGAGATTTAAAATTGTTAAAGCCAAAAGGTTATTGTTGCAACGCAAACAGCAATTGTAATTGTTGTCATGCAGAAAAATATTACACTGCAATTCTAATTTCTTTTTTTTGCCTTGTGTGTTTAGCAATTTCGGTTCAGCTTCTGCCAAGAACCGTCAGTGCATCTTTAGTTTATAGAAGGCACATTTAACAGTGTGAATACAGTTGTTCTTCTGTCCTAGTATTTCTCTTTACCTGTACAAACTCACATTTGATCTCTGTCAACAAAGCTAAAGATAATTAGTGCCGTGTGTAAAACCACAACGCTTCTGTTTAAATATTTAAGTAACATTCGGCACTGTGAGACAGCAGCTGTGTTTCCTGTATCCTGGTACAAAATCCACACAGTGTTAATTTTTTTTTTTTTTTTTCATTCTAGAGGCTGACGAAGCACTTCTCATTGACATCTCGATGAACAGTAAGTTAGTTTTTTATTAGCATACACACAGTTGCCTTTTGTTTTTCATTTGTTTAAAGTCATTTGTTTTATATTTGCTTTTTTGGCAGCCATCTTCCAAAGTCCCTCATTTAAATGTGCGTAGATAGATAGTGAGTTGTGTCTTTTACATCAGCAGGTAGCACAGGATGCTAATTAAATACCGTACTGTATGTACTGTATGATTTTCAAATAATGATTACATCATTCTTTTATTTGAATCACGCCTGTACAGTCTGCCCACAGGCGGCTGTAATGCGTATTGAAATGCATATATTGTAATGCGTACAGATTAAGCTGCTTATCGCCACTCTTATCCATTATATTTTTCTATAAATTGCCTGATTCTTTTTTCATGCATTTTATATGCTCGCATTTGGTACATTTTGTATTAGTTATATAATGATTGATTTAAACCAAATGCTTTTGCTAAAAGAATAGAATGAATATAAATAGATGAGGGTTTGACACTGTTTCTCGATAGCAACGGTACGGATTCGTCTGCGAGGTGAGAGAACTCCAGAGCTTCTGCTGGAGCTGCAGGATGACACGCACACTCGGTCCTTCTTTCAGCAAGCCATGAAGGCCAAACAGCGAGGTGATACACCTCATTTCCCCTCACAGGACACAGCCACAAACATCAAGACACATTTCTTATTTATTAGCTACTCCAATCTTTTATTTACCAGCGTAACCGACACCTAGATTTATGGGTTTGTAATGAATTCTGCCTGGAAGGCTTTGACCTTGATGTCAGGCACATATTCTGAGGTATAAAGCTGTGGTGTCGGTTCACTTCTGTTTACACGTGCACACCCACAATCCAGAAGTCAGGTCAGAGGTTAAGCAACCTGCTGCGCGTTTTCTTGGATCATTTTTTTGGTGATGTTTGTTTACACTCGGGTCGGCATGTTTGTCTTTCAAGTTTGTCCTAAGAGAGAACAGGGGTTTGTTCTTGCCATTGTAGTTGGCCAGTGTATCATTTTTTAAAGTGTGCCAAAGTCCAGTTAGAGGGGACACAAAGTTCGAGTTACTGTTTAAGAAGACTTAATTTAGGTTACATAGCTAAAGGTTAAATAGCTAAATAGGTTAAATAGCTAAAGTTAAATAGCTAAATGGGTTAAATAGCTAAAGTTAAATAGCTGAAGAATAAGTCTAAGTGTTATTCTGTCCAATCAAAGGATTACTTGTGTTGCTTGTGCGGCTGGGCCTGTCCTCTACTGTTTACCTTTATGAGTAAAGCTTCCTGTTAAAATATAATAACAGGTTAACCATTTGTTTTATAAGCAAAAAGGTTTACGCTTTGTCAAAATGTCTTGTATCAAATTATTACTGGTAAGGAAATATTTAAAGTCCATTAGCAATATTTAATATATATGCCATCAATACATTCTTCATCTTTAGCTGAAGAAAGTAGTTCACTGCCCAGGAAGACGGAGCCTGTTGTCCCCGTTCCAGTCAAAGGCTGCGTTCCAATCCCACCTCAGAGAGGAACCTCCAAATCCACCTCAAACAACATCAACAACAGCACTTCAGCAAAGCCCTTAAATACAGGTATACGTATAGAGTGACATACAGTGCAATTGTGTTTGAATTTTACAGTATCTAATTGTGGTACCAGACATATGATTTCTCATCAGCAATGTGTGACGTACGATCCTGCTACTCTGTTTCTCCTGACACCTACAGACTCCACCTTCTCGCTTGGCCCAGATTTTGGCTTTGAGGAAAATTTTAACCATCGTTTAAAAGTGGAAGAAAAGAAGAACCAACAAAACCGTGTAGTTGCACAACGAGAGCCGCCTCCTCCACCAGTGCCCCCTCTCCCCCCTCGGAAAGGCATATACACACCACCGACAAACCTCACAGCAGCCCCAGCCACCAAAGACAGGCCACCACCCACACAGAACGCAACACCTGTCAGACAAGAGTGAGTGCTGAGTCTTTAACGTACAGTGTCTCTGGCAGACGCCTGTGGATTTCAGCCTTGTTAAATGTGTTGCATTGCAGGTATCACTCCGTAGACCGCCCTGTTTCCTGGAACGACAGCCCGTCCACACACACTATGAGACAGGCCATGATGAGCAGTCACTCCAGCTCAAGAGAGGGCCTGCTCAAGTATCGCCTCGGCAAGAAGGAACACAAATATGTGGATATTAAGAACTTCAAGTAAGTGTCACATGAACGACACATGAATCAGTTTCAGAGTGAATCAGATTTAGTGATTCACTGTGTTTTGCAGGTTCTTTACGGGCACGTGGAACGTGAATGGTCAGTCCCCTGACAGCAGTCTTGAGTCCTGGCTGCGTTGTGTCCCTGACCCTCCAGATGGGTATGCACTGGGGTAAGTGTCAGATTGAAAGAGGGCGCTTCTCTGCTAAAATACTTTCTCTTGTCCCAGCCAAATTTGCAGGGAACAATAAGTAAGCCATTCGTAGGGTGGACTCTATCAAAAAATTGTTCTGCTTGTTTGAGCAACATTTGAATAAAGTTCCTACAACCAAGCAATAATGTTAATACAATGTCTAAGAAACTGGATGTTTTCAATGTTCCTGGAACTTTCAAAATAACATTTTCAATGTTTTTGTTACGTAATGGAAGCGTTAGGGAACTGCTCGTACAACCTAAAATTGTTAGCTGGGTTGCTGTTTATAGGGGCATTTTAAAGGTCACACCTAGGTTTCCCCAAAATTGTAAAACTAGCTGCCTTCTTTAGAATGTTTGAAATAGATTGATCGATGATTATTGATTATTGGTGGTAATGCTTTGCTCAAGCTCTTGTTATTTGGCAGATTTCAGGAGCTGGATCTGAGCACAGAGGCTTTTTTCTATATGGACTCATCCAAAGAACAGTTGTGGGTTGATGCAGTAGAGAGAAGCCTCCACCCTAAAGCCAAATACATACGGGTGAGTGAGTTAGTGAGTTAGTGAGTTAGTGAGTTAGTGAGTTAGTGAGTTAGTGAGAGAGTGAGTGAGTTAGTGAGAGAGTGAGTGGGTGAGTGGGTGAGTGAGTGAGTGAGTGAGTGAGAGAGAGAGAGAGAGAAAGAGAGAGTGAGAGAGAGAGTAAGAGAGAGTGAGAGAGAATGAGTGAGTGAGAGAGAATGAGTGAGTGAGAGAGAATGAGTGAGTGAGAGAGAGAGAATGAGTGAGTGAGAGAGAATGAGTGAGTGAGTGAGTGGATGAGTGAGTGGATGAGTGAGTGAGAGAGTGAGTGAGAGAGTGAGTGAGAGAGTGAGTGAGAGAGTGAGTGAGAGAGTGAGTGAGAGAGTGAGTGAGAGAGAGAGTGAGAGAGAGAGTGAGTGAGAGAGTGAGTGAGAGAGAGAGTGAGTGAGTGAGTGAGAGAGAAAGAGAGAGAGCGCTGGTTGCCCAATCCAATATCATATCCAACATCCCATATCATTCCATATCATTGCTATAAAATTCAACACGTAATCATGTTAATCAAGACACAAATAAAGGAAAGTGTAGGAAAGATGTTCGGAATCTTTTGTAAGTATGTGGAGCTCCCGTTTTTATAAAGCCCTTCGTCCTGTCTTCAGGTGCGCATTATTCGTCTGGTGGGAATGATGCTGGTGGTGTACGTCAACAAGCAGCACAAGAATCACATAAGAGAGGTGGCTGCAGAGTCTGTGGGAACCGGCCTCATGAATAAAATGGTACGTTTGAATTCGTTACAACAGGAAGTGGTGTGTCAAAACAGGAAGTGCTTTCAGCCTCTGGCCGTTATCTTTGGCCAGGGAGTGTATAATACATCTCTCAGTGTGATTGTTTAAGACATGATGACATCGTGTGGAGGTACTGACCACAGAAACGACCACAAGTGAAATGATTCCTCTCTCCTATCAGTAGATTATTATATCACCTGAGAATATGAAACCAGTGATACTTACAACTCTACATTACTTTATTAGGGGAATAAAGGGGGCGTGGCCGTGCGCTTTGTGTTCCACAACACTAGCTTCTGCTTCGTAAACTCCCACTTGGCGGCACACGTGGAGGACTTTGAGCGCCGTAACCAGGACTACAAAGACATCTGTGCCCGCATGAGCTTCCATCTGCTGGATTACCCCCCCCTCAGTATAGTCAAACATGAGTGAGTGTCAGAGACTGAGTCATCAGGCCTTGTCACATAGTAACTTATGTTAGTCATTTGTAAGCTTATGTTCAGTCTGTATGCAAATGCTTCAGTGATTATGTCTTCTTCATTTAGTGTGGTGATTTGGCTTGGAGATCTGAACTACAGGCTGTGTTTGCCTGATGCCAGCGAGGTGAAAAGACTCATTGCTGAAAATGAGCTGCGGAGGCTTCAGGAGTATGATCAGGTGGGACCTATGGAGAAACCTTCTATATCAGCCATTTTAATAGGGTAAAATACACGGAGATGATGCTGCAATTTGGGTTGTTTCTCATGGTAACTGATTGGCATGAGCGAGCAGATTTTCTTGTTCGTTGAAGCACACAGGTTGATCTTTGAAACATTTCTTGTTTTTCTTGTGAAACTTGTGGCGTTCCTGCTGTTCAGGCAAAAGGAGGAAACCGCTTATTGTTTTTACTCATACTGTTATTCATTTATTTTTAGATTGTCGGGGAACGTTGTATAAAATTACAGTAGGAAAATGCAAAATAGCAGCATTTTTACTTGTGGTTTCTAACCTCGTTTAGACTCGCACTGTTGCGTCCTTTGTTTCTTTCTGTTTTATTTTCGGTGACGTTTATGTGTCTAACTTTTCTTTCTGCTCTGAACGTGCACATCATGGCATCTCCTGTTTCTGTTTCTGTCACCAGCTGAACCTCCAGAGAAAAACTAAACGAGTCTTCACTGACTTCATTGAAGGGGAGATTAACTTCATCCCAACGTACAAATATGACGCTAAATCAGACCGATGGGATTCAAGGTACAATCAATAGAGCATCACGTGGCAGTGAAGTATCTTTAATATTAAACGACAGCTTATCTGTAGCCCAACTGGCAGAGAGCATGCCGCTTGCAACGTCAAGGTCACGGGTTCGAGTCTCAGGACATGCACGCTCATATAATGTATATCTTGAATGCAGTGCAAGCTGCTTTTAGGGGTCTGTGTAAATGTGGATGAATACGATTGATATGGTTTATTCTTTGTTGTGCGGGGACAGTGGGAAGTGTCGGGTCCCCGCGTGGTGTGACCGTATTCTGTGGAGGGGGAGTAACGTCCAGCAGCTTCACTACCGCAGTCACATGGACCTGAAGACCAGTGACCACAAACCCGTCAGCGCTCTCTTCAGCATCGGGGTGAGATTCACTTCCTCCCTGAAGCTCCTCTGAAGGAGTCTAAGATGATCTCATTGATCCCTCATGTCTGTGTGTGCTGCAGGTGAAGATGGTGAACGATCAGCGCTACAAGAAGGTGTTCGAGGAGATTGTGCGTGACATGGACAGGATGGAAAATGACTTCCTGCCCTCTGTGGTCTTGGCCAATCGGGAGGTGAGTAATGAAACGGGGGGGGCCAACGAGGAGACAAACTCCCTCTTGCATTGATCCACTGACCCGCCTCCATTCATCTCGACATGTTACAGCTTATTAGTGAAGGACTGAATGTGTTTCTGTGATGTTAGCACTGTTTTGCACTGTGAGTGGCTTTTAGCTGAATTGTGTGTGCTGTAATTGCTTTGAGACCGTGTTAGTGGGGGCACGGATGTGTCTCAATATGGGAAAGTACAGAACAGGCTGATCGTCTTCATTTGGAAACACTGCATCAATGCATATTGGAGACACAACCGTATGTGTTAGTAGCTTCATTGTTAACCTAGTGGCTTCATGTCCCCACAGTTCACGTTTGAGAACGTGAAGTTCCGGCAGCTCCAGCGCCAGAGTTTTCTCATCACTAATGATGGCCAGGTGACCTGCACCTTCGCCTTCATTCCCAAACTCAATGACTCTCAGTACTGTAAGCCCTGGCTGCGTGCTGATCCCAACGAGGGCGTACTAGACCCTAGTGAGTATATCTGTCACATACGGCATCTCATTTACCTTGACAGGCGGTATATAAAGCAAAGACACAGATATGTGTTGTTCATATCCCTCCGGTTATCCACTTTCTCGCAGATGAGACGGTGGAGATCTTCTTGGAAGCGTATGTCAGTAAAGACTCGGTGACTCTGCTAAACTCTGGTGAGGATCAAATCGAGGACATCCTGGTGCTTCACCTGGACCGGGGGAAAGACTACTTCATCACCGTCTCTGGAAACTACCTGCCCTGTTGCTTCGGAACGTCTCTGGAGACTCTGTGTCGCATGAAGAAACCCATTCGAGAAATCCCTGTCACCAAACTCATCGACCTGGTGAGACTTCAGGCCACTGCCGTTAGTTAGACACAATATTAACACATGGACTGTTGTGCTCGTATGTTTGGATCCCCTGCATTTCGTCTTAGAAAAAAGAAAAGATCATTTTTTATTCAGTACTGTTTTTTAGACAATATAATAACTGAAATTACACTTCAGAAGTAAACATACCCTTAATATTGTGTTTTACCTCCTTGAGGATCAATGGCTGCTTATGGCCTTCTGTAATATTTGTGTCACAAATCCCTGATTTGTCCTGAGGGGCAAATCTGGATCTCAATGTCATTAGTCCATTTTGGAGCGTTGTGTAAACGTTTGAACTAGATCGTTTGTACACATTCAGTATACATTTAGTTATTACATATTACATACATATTAGTTATTACTTGTACTTATGCAAAAGTTTGAATGTTCTCTGCAGTTACACAAGCAAAACACTGCTGCTTCTTTTAGTACTGACAGAAGTGAAGTGAAAAATTGGACTCGTACTAGCACACTGAATAAAACCGTGTCTTCTAGGCGTTGGTTTTAGAAAGAGGAGCCTTTCATGTGTGCTGTGTTACTATTTTGATGCTGCTCCTTTAAGAAAGAAGTAAGCCAAGTGTCGAGTTAATATCGGAACGGCTCCCCTGATGGGTTTTGGCTTGTTTAGTTGCGATTTGTCATCATACAAACGCTCTCAGTCAGCCCATGCCGTCGACACCATTCTTCAGCATATTCTCAAATATGATTAGTTTCTCATTTAGAGAGCAGAACCATCTGTAGTTACTTTCTGCTCTTTCTGTTGCTCTGCTGTTCCCAAATTTGATTAGTTTTTCATTTAGAGAGTACTGCCGTCTGGAGTTACTTTCTGCTGTCGCTCTACAACTCCAATTAGCACTGCTGGAAGCCGCTTAGCTGTGATTATGCAATACTGGCTGTGTCTTCTCACCAATTATGCAATGTTTCTCTATTGTCTCATCTCTGTGCCTCTTTTCGGCTCTGTCTACTCCTTTCCAACCAATCACTGCGGTGCTGCATGGCCTCAGGGAGAGGATAGCTGCATGGAAAAGGTAAAGTCCCTCATCATCCACAGAGAACATTATATCATGGATTAGGACAGGTGCAATTATCCAGCCCTACATGTGTGAGTGAGGATGAGTTTTGAAACGTATGCCTCAGTGCCTTCGTACTTGCGTACTTAGTTGATCAGAACCATGTGATGTATCGGTCACAGTAGTCCGCTTGACGCACTGCTCGGTCATTCTCGCACCTTGAATTGCGCCCCTCCTTTCCCTGCCTGGCTCATTGTAAACCAGTCAGCAATATTAGATACCTAGAGAGGAGAAGCGGCTCACAGCATGGCGAAACCAGCCTTAAAAATAATAGTGTGTGTTTATTTAGTTTATTTAGTTTAATTTAGTTGACTGTTTTTCCGAGTTCTTTCTCTGTGTGGTCTTCTGTGGCTCGGCTTGCGATGAAAGTTGAGTTGCATTTCTACTAATTGCATGTATCACTTTATTGTTCAGAGATCTTGGGGCTGTCACTATACCACTTACCAAGTTTCTGTGGGTGTGTATGAGAGAGATAGAGAGAGAGACACACTGCTGGGAACATTATGTAGCCATTTCTCTGTGATCATAGAGATCTATCTGTGATTTGTAAACTAAGCCCATTAATCAAGATAATCAACTCATCTTAGCCTCTGTAGAAATGTAGAACAAGTACAAATTAAATATCATAAATACCATTTTAAGACATGTTTCAATGTGTTTACAAACTTCTCAATTTTTTAGGAGAAATCCAGGATGAATTTCTTGTTGGACAGTACTGGTACAGAAGACACACCTCTGAAGATTCCCAAAGAGGTCTGGTTGCTTGTTAATCATCTGTATATTAAGGCCTGCCAGCAGGTAAACTCCAAATCAAAGCCTACATACACAAATACATTTAACAATAACTTAATATAAATAATTTGATATGTTTCTCTTTTTTTGTACAGGAAGATCTTTTCCAAACCCCTGGCCTTCAAGATGAGCTCCAGACTATTATTGACTGCCTGGATACCAGCATTCCTGATATTATCCGTATCCTTTCCCACAAATAAAACATGTCAATATGTTTGTATTTAGAAAGAGTCAGAGTTTTTCCCAACCAGTGGACTCTTGAGTGCCCTTTACTGCATGTCAAGCCATTTTAAAGACCCCCGAAGTGACTTGACACAGAAATGCTAACGACTGCCAGTTCAGTGAATGTGACCAAATGCCTCAGTTAAAAAATACTGGCTGGACTCTCCCACACACCAATTTCTCTGAAACTTCTGACAGGGCTATGAATGTTCCAGTCTTACTGTAATAGAGATGGAGACATCATTAAACACACAGTGTACTTTCTCTCCTTTATCCTGTTCTATACTGACATGCTTTCTCTTCCTGGCACTTGCCAATACACATTCCCACCGTCACTGTGGTTCTCCTTGACTGCTGGTTAGCCGGCTGCAATCACTCGGTTGCTGAAGCTCTGTTGATCTTCTTGGAGGCTCTGCCTGAACCCGTGCTGTGTTACGAGCTGTACCAGCGCTGTCTCGAATGCTCTCACGACAGCCGTCTGTGTAAACAGGTACACGCAGCTCTAACTTCACCCGTGATGTCACAAACATATATGACTATAGTGATACGTCATGTGTTTGCTTAACAACTGATTTTTGTTTATTTTTACCCAAAGAAGTTCCAGATCGCAGCTTTCTCTAAAACCCGATAGTAAATAGAACAAAAGGTTTTTAGGATGTTATCATGCATCGATGTAATAATGTACAATGAAGAATTTAAGATTTCACAATTCAAGCACATTTAACAACTTTCTACACAAGATCAGATATTCTCACGTCTGTTGAAACAACTTAAGAACTTATTCTCAATTGTTTGTTTTCCTTTGAACAACAGTTAATATCTCAGCTCCCACGAGCCCATCGCAATGTATTCCGTTACTTGATGGCTTTCTTGAGGGAATTGCTCAAACACTCCATCAACAACAACCTGAACCCCAGTATCCTAGGTGAGTCTGAGACTCTGTTGCCAGAAGATTTCAGATATTTAGCTTTATTGTATTGTTGCTAACTGATCTTCTCTTGTACCTTCATGTAGCTTCTCTCTTTGCGAGCCTTCTCGTTCGGCCGCCACCCAATCTTGCCTGCAAACAGACGCCAAGTGATCGCCAAAAAGCCAATGACTTCATCTTAGGGTTTCTGATGGCAGGTGATGACGACTGAGTAAGCTGATTGCACAACCAGGGGTCAGAGGTTAAGGGGTCACGCCTACTCTGAGAGGTCTTTGGGTGGTTCTGGAGTGAATGGACTTGGATGGCTGAGGTGTGTTTGGTTCATCTTGAAGGAGATATCTGGACCACCTTTGCACTAAGATGGCTAAGGTCTACTGTGAAGTGACTTCGGCAGGATTGAAACATCCCCGGTTTTTCACCGACATTGCCTGTTGACTTATTTCCACTCTGGCTGTGTGGCTCTGGGAGTATTAACACTTACCCTTTGACCCTGAGGAACCTCATCTTTTTGACTGTAGCATGTAGAATGCTATGTGTGACCCCCTGTTTTCGACCACTGGAGCGGAGTGCTGTAATGCCAAATCCAATATTTCTCACGTTATTTTACTGAAATAAGTGTATATATGTATCTGGACCCGTGGACACTCAAAAACTGACTTATTACACTAAAGAAAAGCCATGTTGAGGAGACTATTGACTGCTGCTTCCAGGTTAAACACTCTCAAAGTTTTCAGCACCTTAGTCCACATGTCTGTCCCTGCTTTTTCCTTCCTTTCTTACTCTACAGTGGGTATTAGAACTATTAGCGCTGACCTGCAGAAAAAGAAGTGTCCCACAAGGTGATGTAGACAATCGAACGCCTTTCAGAACAGTGGAGAATTCTGGGAGAGCAGCTGCTCTGTGATCTTTACTCACAGTTGTATCTGAATCACGATGACTCATTCGAATCTGCCTCTTGTGGCGTGCACACAATGTTATTTAAATGTTTTCCAGTCTTGTATATAGTTATTCTCATATTGTGCATTTGAATGTGGTCCCTAGATAAACATAAATGTCATGTAATGAACGGTTTGAAGTGAAGTTCTGCTCCAGAAACACTTCCTCACTACTTCATAAGCTGTTTTGATGCCACAAATGTCATTTTTCCCACCAAACTCCTTTTAGTCTTCAGTGATGGCAAGCATGCTGTCGGATTGGGTTACGTTCTTCAGCCCTGAACTTTTACCTGCACTGAAATTGATCGTTTTTATTCCCTTCGAGATCATCTGTACGTCTGTTCTGAATCCTGTCACGCTAACCTTTTAACTCGTGTGCCCATTGGGTGTTTTACCGTTCTGTCTTGTTTCGTAATGAAGACGTAAACCTGGGTCATGTTTTCTATTTAAGTGCATGTTGTCACGCTGAGTCTTTGTTGTAAGTTGTCTTTGTTTGTGTTGTGTCATTGCATTCACACTGTCTATGTCAGTGTAGTAACATACAGGTATGTCTATTTCTAGTTCATAGCACACATTGGGATTCTTATTTAAGTAAGTGGCGAATGAAATGTAGCTAAAGTTTATTTCGTTTAAAAGCTTTTTCTTTAAAGAGATCTTGGATACCGCAGGGACTCTGTATTACCCAGCCAGTGTGGTTTAATGCTACAGTGTATGAACCGGAAGTCTCCTTTGTTCTGTTACTCATATTAATATTTTCTCAAATTTGCAGGAAATGTTTTCCCCCGACTAATATTTTGAGATGGAAAATAAGTGTCAGCAAAAGTTTGAACTGGCTTAGTGTCCTACTTTTCTTGAATACTCATCAGTAGGGACATTATGGGAGCAATCATGGCTGTCGTTCGGTGCCCACTGAATCTCCCCATTATATTCCTTTTTAGTGGATCTACCTAAATCTCTTCCCCTCATGTTTACAAGCCCCTGCCTGAGTGCTCTGCCTGTTTGTTGTTTAATATCTGTTATGGAAATGGCCGTCATAAAATTCCTGAGCTGGGCTGTGTCATACAGACTGAAGTCACTCACTCTTCAATGCCAGTAGATGATGTTTCTGGAAGGAATGGATCTTATGGCTGGAGACTCAGTCAGAGGAGCAGAGACTTATTGATCATTCTTACTGGTGTGTTGTGACCACCACCCTGCCTGTTTGTGCATTATATGTCCTGTCTTTTATCATTCATTCAGTTTTTGTAATGAACAGTCTGTATTTTGTGGTACTTTGCAGCTGGGCACTTGCACATACATTGTTTTATTTGTGGGGACTTTTAATTTATTCAATGGAATAAAGATATTATGACCATATAACTTCGATTTCTGGGAGTATTTATTGATGATGCTTGTTATTGTCATTCACTTAACAGGTAGTAGTTTGTTTACATGTCCCCAAGTATTAATCTACAGTGAGAAATATGCAAAATTCAATACCTGTCACTTGAAGATGTGCCACCCCTAGTGGTAAGTAATACCCCAAATAACCCAAAATGAGACCTCTGCATTTAACCCATCACTGGTGAGGAGTGAAGACACCCGGAGCAGTGGGCAGCACTGCTGCTTCCAGGGAGCAAATGGGTGCCTTACTCGGGGGAACCTCAGTTGTTACTTCCTGGCATTGGATTCAAACCAGCAATCTTCTGGTTACAGGTCTGACTCACTAACCAGTAGGCCACAACTGCTTCCATCGTGCTAAGAAACACAAGATCTTTTACTTGTAATATAAGAGTCATGATTTTTTAAAAATCACCCATTTATTAATGCTAGTTCAAGGTTACAAGGTTAGCCATACATGGTTTTTGACAGCCTAACAGTATGTTCCCTGTCTATGCTGGTGTTCATGTATAATTGCTCTGTAAAAAATTGGCCTCAAATGCTTTTATTTTGTAATTATCTCTGCTCCATGTGAGGCTTCGCTTCTGACACCATTACCCTAGTTAGTCAACGTCGTGTTCAGTGAGAGATCCCACAAGCATGTGCGACATTTTCAGCACCAGCATCTATAAAGACCTCTAGCTTGTGCAGTTGACATCTTTCCTGGCTTTCCCTGTTAAACAGCAAGGAATTGCAGTTTTGGCATTCCAGGGCGACGTTCCAGTAAACTGAGTTGAGCCAAGATTTGTTGTATTATGTAATGTTCTGTTGCTCGTTTGCAGTAAGACCAATTTTAAAGTTGCTTGCACAGCTACAAATCAAGTTCTAGAACATTCTTCAGACTGTTTGGGGTCCATCTTGCATTGCTCTGGTTCAATAAGAGTCACTTTTCTACAGTCACACCTGGAGTTTAGTTGTGTGTAAACGATTTGAATTTTGTAAATCAATTACCTCATTGCTTATTCTTCGAATTCTAAACATTCTGCACGTGCACGCTGGAATGCGTAAATGTGTTCATATTTAAGCTCTTTTATGCTTCAGTATTTCTCATTTTTCTTCAACATTGTTTGCTTATGTTTACCTAAAAATAAACAAAACATTATAGTTGTTGAAACGCTTTCAGTATGTTTGACAGTGCTGGCGTTTCAATGAGTGAATGTTTTCAGCAGCTTTTCGAACCCTTACCAAGGAGGATGTAGCTCGATTTGTTAGCAAACGCTCCGTCATCGCCACCCTTAACGATCGCCTGACTGTCCTCATCGATGTGGTGAGACTCCAGATCCCTCACATATGAAATGTTTCACACATTTAATCAATCAGCTGTGCTTATAGTGAAACTAATTTTCTCCCTGCGTGTGGCCAAATTATCATATTTCCATTATGTTTAATGGGGTCATGTGCCTGCGGGTTTGAGGGAAGGCCATGAAAGTACATCTTAGTCACAGCCTCTACTGCTTAATATATTACAATACAATACTTACCAGTTAAAGGAACAGTACACCACAAAAGGAAAAGTCTTCCATCATTTTCTCACCCTGATGTCATTCCAAACCTAAATTTGAACACTTTCTTCTGTGAAACACAACAAAAGATATTTTGAGAAATGTCTTGGTAGTTTTATGTCCATACAATGGAAGTCAGTTGGTGCCACTGTTGTTTGGTTACCAACATACTTCAAAATATCTTCTTTTGTGTTTCTCAGAAGGGTTTTGTTGTGAACTATCCCTTTAATGCTTTCCTGTAGCTCAGTGGTTAGAGCATGGCGTTAACAACGCCAAGGTTATGGGTTCGATCCCAGGGATTGCACATACTCAGAAACAATGTATGGAGGAGGAGAATGAGCTCAGATCATTGGACTTGAGGAGAGGTTGGATTTAGACCACATCTCCACCCCTGACAGCATCACAAAGTTTTACACCGTCCTCACCACTAGATGGCAGTGTTAGCGTGCGCTTAGGGTGGGGTGTTTAGACTACAGTAGAGGTATTTGAAAGTCCCTAGAGTGGCACTGTACAGCTGCTGCTCTCAGATCTGCTCTGGAGGGTCCTGATTACGGGCGCTGCTGACTCCCATCCAGCGACCGCTCTGAAACCCGATGCGCTTTCTGTCACCCCACAGATGTCAGCGCACATCTCGAGTAAAACGGCAGATGTGGGGAAGCTTTGCATGGTGCGTAATAATTCACTCGCGCTGCCTCTCATATCTCCCCGGTGCGAGACGAGGAAGGGTTTAGCACTGAGTTCTGTGCTGGGATGTGAACGGAGGGCTGGAGTGACGGATTGAAACACAAGAGAAAGAAGGATGTTGCTATAATGGAGTCAAGGTGGTTAACTTGCAAGTCAACACTAGAAACTAAGGCCAGTCTGTATAGCGTATTCTGTATAGAGCATTACTGTGTTTTCAGACTCAAATCAGATAGCTCATGTTTATAGCGCTGTTTTGTATTTTTATTTTGTATCCAGTGATTTTTACTGGCGTTTTAAAGAGGTAATGACAGTGGTTACATGGAAATGATAGCATGAGAAAGTCTAGCTGAAATGCAGTCTTTTCAGAAGAGGATAGTGAAGCTCAGCCCTTCAGCGATGTAGAACAGAAGCAGAAAATCGGCTTCAAAACGATGTCTAGACTCTCTCCAGTACCGGGCTTGTGTTCACGCTGAGATAAGGCGAATAGCAGCTACCGTGCCAATTCTGGGCTCTAGGGAAGTGTGTGCCTGTGTGCTGTGCTTCCTCTGCGGCCCAGACCCACCATCACACTGCAGCATTGACATGCAAATGCTTTCATTCTGTGTAATTGAATTCATCGCCAGTTAATCAGGCACTTAAGATACCCAGATGAACCGAATAAAGCTCTGCTTTGTTTGAATGGGGGAGGACAGGCTGCGTGTGTGTGTGTGGATCTCATCTCCCCTGCATTGCGGTCTTTACCGGGGCACAATCGGGATAACCCCGTGGCACCGGCCGACGTTCATGATGGAGGACACGAAGGGTAAGTGCTTTGTGTTTGAATCGACCTTTATTTCCGCTGCCCCCCACAGGAGGTGGATGCAATTACCTCTGACTGCCTGGCCCTTCAAGAGCAAGTGGCCATCTATGAAGACCAGCTGTCCTCCATGGAGAGACAGCACCAAACGACAGAGTTATTCCTAAATCAGAAAGAATTTTGTAATCCAAGAATTTCTGGCAGACTAGCAAGGAACAAACTGTGGCTTTTGCTAGTTAGGATGCCTCTTCTGATCGTAAGGAGAAGGGGTTTATGCGAATGAAGACTAACAGGAAATGCAGTTCCTCAAATTACAGAGTGAAAAAATGTAGTAATCCCCCATATGGGGAGTTTTGGGGGTGCACGAGTGCTGGAAACAGAAATCTCCGCCGGCCTGTGTTTTCTCCTTCCTGATCCGTAATCCGTATCGCATTTAACACGCTCCCCCTGGGACGTGCGGCATAACTCACAGACATATGAAATGAAAACATGTTTTATTAACTGCTATTATTATCAGCGTTTCCCGCACACCTTATGCTCCATCAATACATCTGCCGCACTTTCATTATGCATGTTGAAAGGAACAAGCTGGGAGTCGATTACGCACCTACTTTTTGTAAACACTTCATTGAAGCCAGAATAATGAACACCTGTTCTGCCAAGCAGGGGCAGATATTATTACCTGAGGAGAAGGGAAGTCAATGTTGTGTTTTTGTTTTCGTCGTTGGAGAACCTGCAAGAACCCAGGCCTCTGGCTCAAAGTTCTCCCTGGTATCACTCCTGCTATCATGGACATCAAGAAGAACCACAGTGAGCTGGCTAAGAACCTCAAGGTACATTACACACACATACAGTCTCTGGTACTGCATGCTGTCTACTGGTGATCCTATGACTTTTGACCACAGATGCCTCACAAACTGGGTATACAGTACACACACCCTAACAGTGAGGTCCAGAGGTTCGACAACAAATGTAAATGCTTCTATAATGAGTAAGTTTCAGTGAACAATTACAGTCCTAGAGGTTAAAGGGTAAGTTCATCCAAATATACCATTCTGTCATTCCTTCATGTCATTCCAAACCTGGCATGCAGTTATTAAGATGTTGGGACACCACAGAAGTAATCCAAAGAACCAACAATTTAGCACATCTCATTGTGACTGGTATGCATGTCTTTTCCTTTCTTTTTTACACTGCACTTGTGAGGTTTTGTGGACCTGAAAGCTCTGTCCACATCCAGCACAGAGCTCTATTGTGCCCTTAGTGTCGTTTGAGGAGAGAGGCCACTCTAAAGGTCATCCTATAGCACCAGTGCCCTCTGACCTTGTTTGCCCCAGAGTGGCTCCGGGGTCGAGGCAGTAATCAGAGCTTTGGAGCCCTTCCCAGGCTCCTCGTCAGAATGAGTCTGAAGAGAAGTAGAGAGCACTTTTCCAACAGAAGATTGGAAAGCTTCTAAGGAGACGAGAGTTTTACAATGCATTTGTGTGTGGGCGTAAGACAAGCAGTCCAAGAACAAGAACTGCTAGTGTGTTCATATATAAACTCATGCCCAGCTAACAGGAAGCGTTCTCGGAAAGCGTTCTTTCAAAGTTCTTAAAAAAACGTTCTGGCAGTAAAGTTAGTAGAACGTGTTTTTAATGTTATATTTCATATATCAAAAAATGTTATTTTTAAGTTGTTAGTGGAACGTTTTAAAAATGTTACAGAATTAAAAATGTATGAATAACATTTTTAACCAATTATGGTATATAATTGGTTAAAATTATATTTTAACCAATTATGTGTTAACACATAATCTATAAAAACTAACATTCAAACTAACGTTTTTGTTATGTAATCAAAACATCCTTGCACCTTAAATTGTTAGCTGGCCATGCATACACACAAACCTATGCACAGTAACAGAAGTACATCATAAAGTTTTTGGGCTTTTGAAACACCACCTTTCTCTAATTCCGTTTTCTCAGTTTCTCTGTACATTGCTCTGTCAGGTGGACTGGAAGCCAAAAACCATTCATTAGTGGTGCACAAGGTCCATTTGTTTTGCTCACAAATGGAATTGATTGGGATCTGGTTAGAACAGTAATTGGGGGCCGATTTTGGCTCGTTGCACCCGCTGACCTGATGGGCCTTCGTTTGCTCCTCTTTATTTCTGTAAATAATCAGTGATTCATGTTCTCCGCAGAACTGTGGTCGGGTTTTACTCGGTGTAGAGACCTGAAGTTGTGAATCTCCTGCGTTTCAGTTTGAATCCAGAGCTTTGACTGGCACCACCATTGATGTTGGAGGAAGGAAGGAGGAGCAGCTGGCTAAGCTGACTGGAAGAAAAGTAAAAGACATCTCCAAAGAATCGCATGTGAATGTTCTCAAGGACCTGGTGAGTGAGTTTACCCTCAACAGCACACTTGAGCTCTGACCCACCAGAAGACCAGAGTAGACGCCATATTTAATTTAAAGCTAACGTAAACAAGGAACAGAGATTATATCAAAAGGTTGTATCTACTTTTTATAACCCACATACTTTGTCTACTTTAGACTGGTTAATGTATTTTATAATAGTTTGTTAGCTCAACAATCAACACCCGTACGACTGAACAATTAGTAAAGGCAGTGATGTTAGCTATTGGAATGTGACAGCTCATCTGGGATGTGTCTGTCTTCTTCTGATTATGATCCTTGGGAAGCTTAATGTTTAAAAACATTTCATGTTTATGTTTAAAACCAGCAACCTAATGAGCATAAACAAAACACACCATCTCTTCTGATGGCAGTTTGCTAAATTGCTACACTAATACATCATCATTCAATAACATCACTTTGTTTGAATGTCGCTAACAGCAACCTGCCTAAATCGTTTCCAGTCGTGTTTCTTGTGCATTGCTGCAAAATGGCAAAAATGATGCAAAATCAGGAGTGACTCCTAAATGTCATTCACACACTGAAAATCAGGAGTGACTCCTAAATTCCATTCACACACTGATAAAAGATGACCCACTCAAAATTTGGATTCTAATGTACTTTGCAGTGTTCATGTATCCGTAGAGTCACTCAAATGATTAAACTGATCCAGCATCACCCCATCGATGCATTAGATTCATTCATCATTCCCATGTTAGCCCTGACAGCTGAGGAATAAAGTAAGAGAACTCCTGCTGCCCGGAGTGTTTATTCCGGGCATATAGCACCAGGAGATGTGAGGAGTGTGTCGTCTGTAACCGTGTTTATCTCTCCGCCACCTCCCATTATGAACAAAACATTTCACAGTCTGCCGACGCACTTTCTCCCCAATGGTAAACTTTATAAAGTTAGCACACTGCTGTATTGCCTCGGGAGACAGCGAACTGCACAGAGCTGCAGTTATAAAATCTCACCTGTCAGCCTTTCTCTCCGGCAGGAAGACAAAACTGTTTTTAAACACAAAGAAAAGTGGCCAGTGAGAAAAGTTATTTCGCGACGGAAAGAGGAATCACTCGGGATTTATGTTTAAAACGATTAGGAACCGCTCGAGGTCCTCTGTTTACATTCTGCAGATTAACAAAATCATTGGTCAGCCGCAACAGTCACCTTTTAATTTGAAATAACAAATAGGATGATTTGTTTTTAATTACCGTGACTGTGGTCACGTACCCTCTTTTAAAACAAACCGACCCTCTGAAATCGCACCGTCTACATTCATAACACAGGCTCCTGTTCTCTGATCAGTGATGTGGCTTCTATCTCTCAGTGTTTTCTACTTCGTCTTGCTCTTGCCATGTCTCGCCTCTTGAATTTGTGTGCTGATTTTCCTGTCACTCTTCCTGCTGCCATTTCACAATTGATGCTTGTGATGTAGCTGCTCGCTTGGGCGTATAAACTAAATATACTGTTGGTGGTAAAGTCAAGTCTTGTTTAGCTCACACATTTGATAGGACAGACACGGCTGGTTTTCTCCAGGGAGCTGGACCTCCCTAATCTCACACGAGACCCAGAGCAGAGTGAAAGGCAATTTCATCGGCTGGCGTATCATCAGCATGTTAATAACAGAGCTCTCGTGATGTACCTGAAAGAACAACAGGGCGAGCAATCTCCATCCATCTCTGACAGCTGACTGTTTAACTTACCTGATTACAGTTATTACTCATGCACTGAGGTGTGGCTGACGGTCCTCTGTGTTGTGTTTGTTGTTGATGGAATATGCAACATAAAATTTCAACTGTTTTCAGACATGTTTTCAAAATTGCTAGTTAAAGACCAAAACAGCCATTAATCACAGCACAGTGTTATGTTAAGATTGGCTCCATGTTGCTATATATTGTGTATCTGAACCCATCCAGGTTTGGTTGTGTATAGTACCATTGAAAGATTAGGAGACACCTACACGTTGTTCTGTTTGTTTTACTGTTTTTCACATTGTACAATAATAATAGTTCTCGAAACTTACATAACACAAATAAAACAAAGCAGAGACCACCAAAATGTTATACAAATCAAAACTGTCTTCAGTTTTAAGGGTACTTCAGTTCAATGGTAGGGCAGGCAAATTTAGAGAGGCTAATGATAGCAAGCTAGCTTTGAAAGCACAAGATCCCTCCCTCTAGACTTGTGCTCTCCAAAAGCCACGCCTCCTCCAAAGCACTTCAATGCATAAACAGTTTGACAGGCTAGTTAGGGCATCCTATCACTGCATTCAGACCGAACGCAATAATAGGACCACCTCATGAGGTGCTTCCTGGATGGTGTGTCAAAGCTTCTGATTGATACTTAATGAGTAACTGTAGATTGCAGCACTTCAGAAAGAGGTGGCTGAGCTTGAGATGCGCGGAGACGAGCTGGAGGCTGAAATCGAGGCCAAGACAGCCAAATATCGGAGGTACAAATGCTATAAAATCATATTTCAATTCAAACAGCTCTCTGTATCTATATACTGTTATACTGCTCTCTCTGGAGTATTTCCCAGTTAGAGGAAGAGGAGGCTGATCTTCATCTCTAGATGAAGGAGCAGAGTAGGGACCATGCGGAACTGCTGAATCAGAAGATAGCTCTGGACATAGAGATCGCTGCTTACAGGTGATACATGTTACTGAACGCTTTGTACTCATCACACTGAAGTTTTACTTGGCAGGTATAATTACTCATTTTACCCCAGAAATAAAATGGCCTTCATTCATAGTACATAGTTAAAAGATAGAATTAAACAAATATTGACATTAATTTGCAGATTAAATGCAAAAATATGATTACAAAATTTATTGTTGGGTGTGATTACGATTACAGAGAAATGTGATTAGTTTTTTTTAATCGATTGACAGCACTAATCAATATCTTAATCAGCTGTCAACCAATTAAGAACAGAAACATGGACCTTTTATCTCTTTTAAATGAGTTTCACAGCTGATACAGGATATATGTGTAGGATTACATTATTATTATTATTATTATTATTGCACAGCACGTGAGTGACACAATGCATAGATGAAGGCATACCTAAGAATAGTACCCTTATTCCTGAGGGCAAGCTGTGTCACAGGAAACACATCCCCTTACAGTTGCAGCAGACATGATGTCATTTCCTGTTTCCCTAAACATGTCCTTCCATGGCACCACTGGATGGAAAAACTGGAAAATACTTACAGTCTCTGTTTGATGTATGTGGCATGACACATCCACTACTCCACCTTGAAATGGAGGTCCTGCCCCTGGAGGTCCAGTCAAGGAGTATTGCACAGGAAGTGGCCCCCTACAAACAATCGTTACATATGCAGCTTTGACACCTGTTAAGTAAGCTTTGCCACCTGTATAGTTTCTGGCCTAGCATGCATGCAAAAAATGCATGCAAACATGCATGGATTGATTTAGGACGCTAATTTGTGCATGTGTTAAAACTGCTTCATATTACTGCTGCTTTCCAACCTTATTTAGAAAATATGAATTAAAGATGAAAGCTTGGATTCTGTGTTCATGGGTACTTTAGAGAGCTGTCTGCTCCACAAACCTCTAATGACACCATGCTGCAATTTGGCTTGTGAAAAATCCCAAATGCGTTTTTTGCCAGATGATGGTCTGTTTTTCCTGCGCTGAGCTTCTCTGAATGTCAAATTCAGCATCGTTATCAGATTAAAACTGTAATGGCTGCACACCAATCATGCCAGCGTCTGTGCTAGCATCTCCGCAGATGGTTCACCATGATTTACAGCTGCTTAAAGGTAGCGTAGACAATTTCAGAGGCACTTGCAACATATCTTTGAAGGTATAAGGTCCCATGGTATGTTCAGAGCGATTTCCAAAGCCAGTTCAGATGGATCTCCAACAGGTACGCACATACACAGTTTGACAGGCCAGTTGGACATCCTAATGATCGTATGAACATTCTATAATCCTGCGCTTTCCATAGAAGATATATAAATACATAAATATACCATTTTACTTAGTGATTGGCATCAAGATATGAAGAGACTTTCAACCAGCACAACAAAACATGTTTCTGGAAAAGATCGCCCACCCGCCTTTAAGATTATTCTAAGATCAGGGCTCGTTGGACCTTGAGACAGTGAGATTCAGTTTAATTTTGTGAGGAACTTTATGATTAGCTCTAGTTGTTACCTTAACCCTCCAGCAGTAGTGGAGATCATGTTCTGCTTTGTGCCAAAGACAGGATTTGGGATTGAAGTGTGAAACAAAGCTTAGACCAGCATGTAAAGTATCCGACACCTCGGGCGAAGCTTTGGGTGGAATAAACGCAGCTTAAATAGATTTTTCTTCTTCTGCTCCAGGGGTTTGGTGGAGGAAGAGGAAGAGAGACTGAGCTGCCTGTAGGCGAGAGACGAGATGTAGATGCTCGCCTCTAGACTGATGGCGACACGAAGAAACGCTGAAATCACATACAATTGAACCCTTAACCGTGAGTCACACAAATCAGCAAAGAAAAGAAAACAGCTGTTGGAGGCATTTAACCTTCTGAGTAGCTGAACCCAAACCTTCCCTGACAGATAAACATCTGGAAGTTGGTACGAGCTCATTGATAACGGCTCACTGTCAGGTAACCCCGGGTCCTCCAGCATCAGCATAAGCTGTAGATCAGTGTTAGGGGTGGGATTGTGTGTTGTAGAGAGTGTGAGTGATGGGGATGGAATTTTTCATTGTGCTTCTAGCCCTGTCACTGATACACATACATAAACACAGTCTGTCACATATGTACAAATACATTAACTCTCCGTGTGTGGCCCTGTTGAATTATTCACTCTTTGACTTTTATCACCCTGCAAATGAAGGCCGACGCTTTTTACCTCCAACATTTCCTGTGCCATCCCAACGCTGTTCTAGGGTTCTCGGTTACAGATAAAACAGGTTTTAACCACAGAACTGTATTACTCTCCATCTTCATTTACTGGATAGTTTTGCTTGTTGCATTTCTTCTTCATTTGTTTCTTTGCTTCAGAGATTTGAGAGATTCGCTGACTCTTGTCTCTGTGCAACTGAAGTCATTAAAATACATTTTTGCCTTTGAAGTCTTTTTACTTTATCTTTCCACACTACATTGTTCACTACATTGCAGCGTTTTCCGCTGAGATGGACATGAAAGAGACCAGTCGTCAGCCGGGTGTTGTGTTGTTTCATCACCTTTGATGTCTCGTGCTGAGTGCTGTGGAATTTTACCCAGCATGCCTTTCAGTCTTCTCACCGAACCTCAAGTGCGAGCACTCTGTGCTAATAACCCTATCAGAGGGTTATCTGTCCATTTAACATGAAACACTGCAGATAACAATAGATTAGAAAAGATTATCTAAGACCAGTGAATTGCTGTTGAAGCTCATCCATAAGGGCCGTGGTGTGGCTGAATTGACCTGTGCAGCCAAGCTGACTCCTTTAATTCTGTGGATATGAAACATGGACAGCACAAGAGGAAGTCACTCTGTTTTTGGGGCCCATATTTTCACTACAGGGGTACTACAGGGGCACCAGATCACCCTGAACTCCCCCTCTTTAAACAAGCCTTCTGGGTCTTTCTGATGAAGTATGGGACCCTGGGCCTGGCCTGCTGGCCTGTGGGGTTTTTTGTGTGCTTCTGGCCCTTCCTGAGGTTTGACAATGGAAAAGTGGAGGGGGGAACTGACATCAGCAGAACGGGAGCTAAAGGTCAGGTGGGCTAATAATGAGATTTAAATCACTCTCATTATTTTCTCTCTGTCTTGCCTGTTTTTCCAGCTTGTTTTTGTAATGAATTTTCTAACGTGATGAATATTGTGTCCTCATTATTCGCTAAAGTGTTCACTGCATGTACCTCAAATTAAATTAGTTCAGTTAAATCATTTCTTAAACACGGATAACACATCTTCAAACGAATTTCCACTGCATTATGTGAACGTCCTGGGGACTGTTTGTGCATTATTTACAATTTCATAATTTCCATTTTCCTAATTTGAAAAACATGAACTTACCCAGGCTGAAAAAACAGATTAAATTATAAGCAACTGTTGTTTAAAACACGCTTTGATTGATTTCGTTGATGACGGCAGTGTTGGACATGATGTATTGGCATGATGTTTTGATGGGGGTTGGACCCCGAATGAAGGTTCGAGGGGCTGTTAACCCCTCGTAGGCCAGCAGTGACATTGAAAGGTCAAATGTCAGTCTTTCTTTAAGCTTTCAGACCTTGACAGCTTGGTCATCAAAGCTAAGATTTGGGTCAGCGGTCAGCCACACCCCTGGCCTTTTAACCCTGATGGCCTTGATGAGAAGTGAAAAAACAATAATTGAAACGCTCTTTTTATCTTTACTAATTCTCAAAGCTCATTCAGACTGGACTGTGTGTTTTTACACAGAATATCAAGGTATTCCCAACATGAAAAATAGTAAATGATATTTTGCAAAACTAAAGCCTAATAGTGGACTGACTATAAGGGTGTATTGCATTATTTTGGAGTATTAAGCACATTTCCCCCTGAGTCTGTGTAATTCCCATTAATATTTAATAATTATTGTTGTTAGATTCTCATTTAGCATTATTTTAATATGTTTTTAATGAGACTATCATGATGCCTAAATACTTTTTAACGCTTTGTTTTGCATTGCAGCAATAAAAAACAGGAACGTGCTTATTTGTTATGACATTCTTAAGGGTACTGTAAATAAATGTTAAAAACTCATTTTCATTAAACTAAAATATATTTTCTTTTTTTCCCCTAAATTGATTCCTTTGGTTTTATTTTTTTGGAAGAATCTTACACGAACATGTGCTTGATAGATGTCGTGAGATTTACCTTCATTCAAGTCAAATAACTTGCTAAAAGGGCAATTGTCCAGATATTACAGAGGAATTTCACTTGCGCGATGACCATCTTACCCTGAATAAGGTTGCTTAGTAGTGCTTGCCAATGCCTTTTGATATTTGAGCCAAACAGAACAGGCTGTCTCGGACCTGAAAAATTGGATTAGGAATTGAGGTAATATGACCAGAGAGCAGCTTGTACGATTCAGCTCAGCCATCACACGCAGCCATTTTATCTCAACCTAGTCAACTGAACCAATAAACAAAGAGAAATCTCATTTTTATAGTTCGCTTTAGTTTCCTTTTAAAACGGGAAACTAAAGCGAACCGTAAAGCGAACCACTGAGCATGTTGTTACATCAAATAAACAAGAGGGGAGGGCTGGGTGTAATGAAAGGAAATACCCACTGTGCAAATATACAAAACTGAGAGTCAATTGAGAATGTGTTTCCATAATAAAAAATGAAGAAATAATAAATGACAGAACCCTCCAGAGGCCGTGCAAGATGTTGCCGGCTGCAGAAAGAAGCCGTCACTTTCTCTCTGTCTTTACGAGATTCATCAGGTTCATCGGGCTCATACAGTGTGTAAGAGTATGAGGTGACAAACAACATTTGCAGTCATTAACATTTATGTATTTTATCCAAAGTGAAATGCAGTGCAATTATGATAAACAATACATCACTCGTGTTTCCTGGAAATCAAACCAATGACTTTGGCACCATGTTCTACCAGACGAGCTACAGACATACAGCAAACCAGCCTCTCTTTATGTTTATTCTTACATTGATGATGACGAGGACATGCACAGAAGTGCAAGTTTTCCATAAAGCAGTTTCTTATGTAGGTGTCCCTATACAGGTGTTCCTGTAGCTCAACTGGTAGAGCATTGCTTTAGCACCACACCACAGTTTCTGCTTGTACAGCATCTGCTTGTTACGTCATGCCAATTATTAGTATTTATATAGAATCATCCAGAGATGATAAAGGAGGACATGAATTGTTCAAATCCTGGATAATGCTTTCAGAGTCTTCTTACTTCATCCTTCTAAGTCATTTCCTTTCTTCCATGTCTCACTGAGTTTAATACAGCAGTAGCCTGAAGGTATGACTGGCACTGGATTTTAAACAGACTCTGGAATGATTTTCCACTAGTAACTCATTCGTCTTACTCCATATACTGGTTTGTTTTTTCTCCAAGTTGACGGGTCAAACAGGTAACCAGGAGACGACTGTAATTTGGTATTGGACTGGACTATTGGTATTCAGTTGGGCTGTTGTAGCTGGCAGGAGTTGGCACTCCTCTGCTCTTTAAGTAGATAATGTTATCTGACATAAGACCCATCCTGTATACTAAAGAGATTATCACAGATACTAAATCCCCCATTATCTGGATTAAGCTCCAAGATAATGTAGTAAAGAATCTCCACAACATCTGGCGCATAAAATGATTTCCAACAGATGAAAAGATGTCTACTCTCAAGTTTGTATAATATGGTTTGGAAAACATTGCTGAAACGTTTCGCTTATGTTTGGCTCACTGCATGATCAGTTAAAGTCATCTGTAACCGTTCTATTCTTGGTTGTGTATTGGTGAGCTTCATCTGGATCGCCGCGGTAACGTGTCCTTAGTGGTAACTCGCTGTGAAGTGTTGTTAACCAGCAATATTTTCATTTGCAGGCGAAACAATCTCACCTCTCCTTCAAACAACATCTGCAGCCCATTTGGCAGCCATTCCTGCAGTCACCGCTGTTTAATATTCACAAGTCGCTGGAAGCTGGTTAGTGTGAGAAACCTGTAGAGCAACCCACTGTGGCTTCCAGACGCTCAGATGAGTTAAACAGGCATTTTTAAACTCTAATGTGGAGGGATGGTAAATACAATAGTGCTCAGCCCTCTGGGGGGCACGGTGGAGGGGGGGGGGGCACGGGTGAGACCTTAGGGTAAGCCACACAGGAAGTTTAAACAGCAACATGTCAAATCAAAATCTATTTAATCATCAAACTCAACGAATAGGAGCTGTCCGCCAGACGCAGTTCTGCAGCTGCCGCGGAAGAAGATAAATGCGATGCAGAACCGCGAGCGCAAGAGCCAAATACTCGGAAAATCGTCCGTAACAGAGAGATCGCAGGAAAAACGGCAGCGCGCAGGGACGCGTGTTTATTGGTCGCATATTAATACATCGAACTGCTTGGATGTGCTTCATTGTTTTCACGTGGGCATTTAAAAACATATTATTTGGCTATTGTTGAGGTCATGGAGTTAAATCGTGATGGGAATTACTTGCATGCAGAACTGTGACATAGACGATGTTAACCGCAGTTTTCTGAAACGCCGCAAACACGTCCCACATGTTTCACTGTCAGTTGTGAGCCAAAGACGTTAACCTTGTTAAACCTGGTCGAGTATCACAGTGCAGAAAACAATCAGATCATTAGAAAGCACCTGATGATTAATGGGCACAATGATGGAAGGTGAATTCTAAGCAATAGAAACCCATTGTTTCATTTCCATGCAGAACAAAGTTCATTTGTTTCTCAGGAGAACTTGTTTTCCTTGCATGCGATGTTTGGTTCACATGAATCTGATATCTCGGTAAGAATGCACGTCTCTCAAGAGAAAGCAAATAAAGATGCAACCAGTCCGATATGTATAGAAGACAGGTAATTTTCATATGCATGAGATCTCTTTGTCAACAGCTCCAGTAGTCATCATCAAGATGGACTTAAGCTTCTGGGTGGCAGTGTGAAAAATCCCTCTTTGGTCTTCAGCCAGAGCTGTCATTGCTTAACCCACATCCTGCAGAGAAGAGAGAGAAGCTGGTGTTTGGTTGAGACTGATGTTGTAACTGTACAAATCCTCAGTCTCTCTCTCTCTCTCTCTCTCTCTCTCTCAAAAGAACATCTCTCGTCATGGCAACGGCATACACATCAGACACTTTCTCCCAGAGTAACTGTGTGGAGAACATGTAGGGGTGCTTCTTCTGAAGCATCCACTGGAGACCATGACTCTATTTGGATACTATCTGTAGAGTACGGAGAGAAATACGAGGATGAGATTTTCACACTATCACTTCCTAGAACAAAAGTGCTTCAGATGTATTAACTTTAAAGTTGAATTATCTTTGAGATTGTGGCAGAGCATATAATATTTATAATAATAATAATATAATATAATATTTTATTTTCATGGTTTTCATGAGTGGTCAGATTTCATGGTTTAATACTTACATTGGCTCTTAGGATTGAGCAGCTTCTACATTAGCTTTCCTATAGCTCAGTGGTTAGAGCGCGGCGTTAACAACGCCAAGGTCATGGGTTCGATCCCAGGGATTGAACGTACTTAGAATCAATGTATAGTATAATGCAATGTAAGTCGCTTTGGATAAAAGCGTCTCTCAAATGCCTAAATGTAAATGTCGTACTGTAAGTATGCTGGAAACAGGTTTCAAAACTCTGGCCACATATATCAGGTGTGGTGAACAGGGCCTTGGTTCTCAGAGATTTGGTTGCACAAACTTCAGCTTAATCTGTTTTGATTGTTTTTCTGTAATCCAGAGTACTGTACAATGTGTGCAGTCATGTAGTGTTTTGGCAAACGGTGGAGTGTTTGGGGTTTGCTGCCCACAAGGGGAGTTCCACTGCTTGTCTGATGTTATCGCTGTGTTGCAGTTGTACTCATGCTAAGTTATCATGTTGACGGGAGATGAAATGGACTGTGTCGATGAGCCACATTAATGTGAAAATCTCCAGCAAGGCAAAGCCACAAAATGTTTTGCAACCGATGTTGTCTGGTTACTTTCGACTTAATTTGTTTGTTTGTTTGTGCGAGACTTCTGAATTGCTCTGTCGGTTCGCGTTCGGGGCTGTGACCGGAAGCCAGGGGAGCTGGGGTCACTGCATCACTCGGCTAAACTGTAGTCATGGCAACTACCACAGTGATAATCATGGCTGATTGTGCTCTCTTAGAGTCTCAGCTGCCCACTGATGCTGTTTATCATCATAACTAAATGAGTAACCGACAAATTTAAAACAGTCGTGTGGTAATGATTTTAAGATTCACTTGCCTCTGTGAAGCCTGACTGAGATTTGAGCACAAACAGCTATGACACAAACAACACATTAAACTCTCTAGCTAACTTTTATGTTGTTTACCATAGCCTAGCCAAGACTCTTATTCAGGCAAACAACACAACTGGATTGCCGACAGCAAACAACTGAGGTGCCTTTGAGCAAAGCACCATTCCCCCAGTTGCTCCCCACAGTGCTGCTGCAAGGTGCGAGTTACACTAGCTATGCAATACTTCTCTTTCTGCCAGGGCTGTGATTGGAGGAATTGTCCCAATGCAGTGTCCAGCACCCTGCCCGTCCAGGGTACTTGGCGTAGGTGTCTTTTGCAGGGCTGTAATCCACACAGCAGACTCCCCGAACCAGGAAGTGTGCTGGAGGTCCATTAGCGGCATGCTGCCAGTCTCTTCTTTAAATATCCCTGTCTCTGTTTACATGCTGTCTCGAACAGATCCAGGCACTGTCATCGCCACACGCACTCGAGGAGCGGAAGGAAAAGATTTAAGGGTCCATGTTTAATAACCAATCCATGCAAATAATAAGCTGATAAAGTGCATGTTTTGATTCGACGTTGAGAGTAAGTTTTACATATTTTCTCCATCTCGGCTGTATTTTTAATATGTAGCTGCATTTCTAATATATTTATAACCGCATTTCATAAGGAAACGTTGATGAAATGCAGATTTATTCCTCAGGGAACGCTGGAGGAAGGACAGCGTGTGTGAATTTGCATATCTGTCGGTATCGTCGCGTATCTTGCTTTTCCCTCGGCGCATGGCGAGGCACAGATACCTGTGATCGTCAAAACAACAGGTTTGTTTCAAATGTGACGGGATTTAGTGTCGGGTTCACACTGGTGAGGCTGTGTTTCCATGCCTGGCTGCTTCTCTCCTCGGTACAGACTGTGCCAAGAAAGCCTGGCTGCTTTTTTGAGCTGATGTTTCTGAGAAGGGCTCAGCTGGCTGTGCTGAAAGATAAGAATGAATGATGGGACCCAGCTAACAATTTTAAGTTGTAAGAACGTTTCCTAACATTTCCATTAAATAACAAAAAAGTTTTTATTATAAACGTTGTAGGAATGTTCAAAGCGTCCAGTTTTAAGATATTGTATTAATGTTATTGCTTGGTTATAAAAATATTATTTGAACCCCTGTCTTTTTTAAATTCTGTAATGTTTTTTAAACATTCCACGAACAACTTAAGGATAACGTTTTTGATATATGATATAATATGCATAGTACTAATATTCTACTAATGTTACTGCAGGAATGTTTTGATAACATATAATAAACTTTCAGAGAACATTAGCCGATGTTCTGAGAATGTTCTCTGTAAGCTGGGGAGCTCAGTCTTTCTAAAACCTTAAACCTTTTTGCTTTCTAAAGCCCAGAGGAGGTGACCTGCATTAAGACATCAGGAGAAGTGTGCTGGTTAATAGGATGGATAAAGGCAAACACCATCAGAAGCTTGTTAAAGAGTGAAGCACTGCCAGTCATTTAGAAAACCAGCTATTATAGTTTAATGGGGTTCATTAAATCCTAGCAGACCTGCTTGGCCACCTCCCAAAAACCATTTTTTTCTCTGTGACATCTCCATATACTAATGCATTTATAAGCCGTGTAGTATTCACTGAGGGAGCCAGTGTGCACCTCATCACATGAATGAAGCGTCCCCAGCCAAGATTTTCCAGTCATTACATCAGAACCTCCTCCAGCTCCGAGAGCTACAGTAAGAGATGATATAGTCGGTGTGTAGCTGTGCTTTAATGTACCTCTCCTCCAAACCTATATCTGGTTCATGTTGAGTTCAATCTGTCTAATCTGCTGGAGCAAATCTGCAGCCTAAACTTTAGCTCTGCATTCCTTGTTTTTGCAGGTACTCCCGGATGCTGTTGTTAGAAACGGGCTCTTTATGTTTGACATGACAGTCATTTCCTCATTCTGTGTAATTTCATGGCATACTGATAGATTCCATCAGTCTGGGGCATCATGCAACCATTTTATTCAGATTATGTTTTAGATTATAATCGAAACCTGTTGCGTTTAGATTATGATTTTATATCATTTTTATCAAATTATAATATAATTATATAAAGATATTATTAAATTATTTCCTGTTTTTTGGCAATAAATATAGTTTCTCGTTCAGCAGGAAACTTCATAAAACTCATTTTTAATCTAATTTGATTTAAATATGTATTTAATTTTGGTCTAGATTACTAGATTAGTGGAGTATAAGATACGGTATAAGAGTTCATTGCGCTGTCAAATTCCTACAGTACAACCCAATTTTCTAACTTTTGTTTCACTTCTGATTGTTGTGAACTCCACTAGACTCAAACAACGTGGCCTGTCATCTTGTCTGAGAGCCTGAGGAAGATTCATTTCCCTCTTGAAAGATTAGCAGAATACCTCGAGGTTAGCGACTCATGTCTGTCACTGGCTAGCTAACAACAACTAGGTTGCAAGAATGTTTCCCTAATGTTTCTATTAATTAACCAAAATGTTAAAAACGTTAGTTTGAAAGTGCTAGGAGTATTCACAATGTCCAGTTTTTTAGACGTTGTTGCTTGGTTATAGAACGTAATTCAAACTTTATAACTTAAAACTACTTAAGAATAATGTTTTTGATATACACGATATATAACATTAAAACTAATGTTACTGCAAGAACATTTTTTATAACTTTGAGAGAAGTTTTAGAGAACATTAGCCAACATTCTGAGAACGTTCCCCCTGTAGCTGGGTGGCAGCGATGGCTTTGTCGTTAACGTCTATTTGTTTGAGCTACAACCTGCAAACCACATCTCTCCCACAAGACCTGAGACTCCCTTCAGGATGTGATGTCACCATAGAGACAATTACTCACTTTAGCCGATAATAACTGTGTAGCGCTTCTGCGATAAGTGGGCGTGAGGTTCTATGGGTTTTTAAAAAGGGCCACATCAAATTCGTCAATGGCCCTTCATCAATGGTTCTTCCTGGATCAGGATGTTTTATTGTTAGCTATCTGGAAATCTCTTTGGTGCACTGCAACGATAACCCTTCTCTTTTGGGTGCCTCCCTCCTAATCGGTTTCCTTGAGGCCCTCGCGTGACTTAACGCTTTGGTATAATATTGCATTGTGGGCTAGTTAACGTTAAGCAATAGATTTAAGGAGACACTTACTATGTGTTGCCACAATAAGTGTTGGTTCTGGGCTAGTTAAACACAGAGGACCAAAAATAAGGAAGCATTTGTATTGCGAGGCAACAGGAAGTAACTCAATAGAAGTTCTAAAGTTCTCAATAAAAGAAACATTTGTTTCTGAAGTGACGGCCCAGCACAAGCCCTTGCTCCATTTTTGCAATGTCACAAGATCCCCGTGGGGACGACTACAGTAGTGCTTCCAATCTCCCCAAAACAATCCCCAGCCCCCCTCTGTGTCCGGGCTCTTCAGCTACTGTCTCTCAAGGGCTAAATCATACAAATTAAATTCTGAAGGGTGCCCGACATGTTTTATTAAGTATTATCTTTCATTTAAAGTCTAACATTAACAAATGAAACTAAGCACAACTTAATACTTAATTCTGGCACTTAATACTTTACTTAACTTACAGTGCTTGAACATTGTGTTTAAGTTGAGGAAAGAGGTGAAGATCCTCTGAATCCTGAATCCACTTAAAAAAAATGGCTGATATCTATATATCTATATCTTTCTATCTATCTATCTATCTATCTATCTATCTATCTATATATCTATCTTATATCCTATCTATGTATATTTATATATATACATACACATAAATACATAAATAAATAAATACATAAATATGTGTGTGTATTTATATTTGTGTATTTTATATATATATATATGTTTTTGTGCCATATACTGCTCTATATGTTTTTGGCACACAAGTGCAAATGTCCTTTTCCCCTAGCAATGATATTCATAAGTGTCACAAAAAGTCTTGTCCTGACCACCTGTACAGTAACTATATGTTCAAAGTTGCGATGATGGGAAAGGTGTGACCCTGAATACGTTTAGCTCTGCATGAGTGCGCTGACTTTGTTCTGTGTTCTGCAAATGGTGACTTATGCGGCTCAGCTGCTCTCTGTGCGTTTAATCCTGGATGACAGTTTCTGACTCACTGGTGAGGGAAATGAGTTCAAGGATATGTTCAGAACACCGACACCCCTCCAGAGGGGTCCATCAGAGCGGGTCCGTCCCAGCGGACTTTTTGAACAAATCTCAAGAAATCAGAACCCTGATTAGAGCGGTAACCAGAGCGTAAGTCAAGCCTCAGACCACCTTCTCAAAACTACACAGGCACTCCAGGGTCAGTCCCTGGTGGTTCACCACAAACCCCCTCATGCACCCGGTTCTGTTTTTTGGACCACATCAGTGATCCGTCTCTTCTGCTAGGCAGCCACTGTTAACACAGCTGAGGCGCATTAGGTCCTGTGTTGTTTTTGAGCCTTACCTGACTCCAGGCTCTGTTTGCAGTCCCCTGAGTTTTCCTTCCACTTTACTGCGGCAGGAGTCCCCTCGCAGGGGTCCGAATGGCGGCTCTTGGAGGTTGTAATGCGCTTAATTGCCCGTGATGATGCATGATGATGATAAAGGGAGTTTTGGAATGACAGTGTGCTGTCAGATCTCCTATGTGATATCAGTGTGGCTGATTAATCAAAAGTGACTGTGCTAAATAAGAAGGAAAATCACATATATGAGCCCATCAGTTAGAGCCAGTAGCTCTGCTGGTACACTGAGACGGCCGACAGACATAAAGGCTTTTTATGGTGTGGTAGAAAAGACCACGGGCTTGTTGCCAGGGGCGATCCAGATGCTACTGCTGTGTCTTGGCTTGAAGTTAAGATTGTAACGTCACACAGTTTATTTCTTTTTTTAATGCGCTATCAAGCCGTGATTGATCTTATGAGAAACCCTAATGATATTTTATTAATTACATTTACATTTAGGCATTTGGCAGACGCTTTTATCCAAAGCGACTTACATTGCATTATACTACACATTGATCACTATACATTGAGTATGTGCAATCCCTGGGATCGAACCCATGACCTTGGCGTTGTTAATGCCATGCTCTAACCACTGAGCTACAGGACAGCATAATTATTGTCTCCTACAGGCGTTGGATCACTCAGCAGGTACTCCTCACTTTATGGGTCCAAGGTTGTCAACTCAGTCCACCAGTGAGGTTTAATGGCAATTGGTGACTATTGCATTGAGACAGACTGCTGTTAACTCCTCTTACTGATCCTGGAGCTGTTAAAGTAGCAGTCTGGGCTCCCCAGCCAGATCTAGACTGTAACTCTAGATCTTCATTGTCATGGACCATATCACCTCACTGACCCCCAACCCAATTATACAGCTGGCCCAGGTTTGATGACATAACCTCTGCGGATCAGGGTGCGAACACCCCGTGGGGTACCCCACGGCCTGTCAGGTCATGTCGGCTCACCACGCTAAGCAGACACAGAGCGCTCCCAAAGGACGGAGCAGCAGCGAGTAGCCTGCAGACAGACCACATAGACCTTTTCTGCTGTATGTCAACTATAAATCCAAGAATGAGGCAATTTACTCAGCTCAGAAGTGAATTTATGTTTTTATGTAGTTCATTTTCTGTTGTTTTTTGCATTCTGTTTTTTTTCTGCTGTGGGATCTTGTGGGTAAATAGCAACTTTTCTTTTCACATAACTCCTTTACTTTGGGTCAAGAGTGTAAATTGAGTTGAAAGACTTTCTGGATGAGTGAACTCTGCAAACTCTCGTTTTCAAACTGTCAGTGATAGCTAGCTGTCTCTGCGATTTTGTTAAACAGTCAGCCTGTTATCGTATCATATGTAATATGTGTAATATATGTAACATGTAATTTTATATATATGTATAAATTGTATGTGTGTAATTATGTATGTTTGTGTAATATTTAATTAATAAAGACTACCGTGTTTTTCTAGGAAATCGTCAGGAAAAAGGACAAGCTCGCACTTCTTTCTTAAAATAAGATTTTTTAATATTACTTATTATCATAAAGATATATTTACACACTTTACAGAAATAGAAAATAAAAACACAAAGCTACGCATGAAAGGAAAAAATAAAGTAAGCACTCCAAGAGCTAAAGCTTATCTTTTATAAATTAGAAACCAAAAGTTCAAATATGTACACCGTATTTCAACCATTTCTGATACACTTGTTTAATTCATTTATTTATTCATTTGCTTTTGCCCAGTTCAACATCAAAACAGAGACGGGGACTGTACATTTGGCCAGGTGAGTTTGATGAGCACACACCTCCGACAGAAGCAAAGAGGAGGAGTAATACCTTTCCGATATGCTGTTTTTAATATGGCTCACTAATACTGATGTAAAGCCAGGCCTGATTACAGATCTGAGTGGAGTTCTCCATAGACCCTTCAAAATGCATGGATGTGCTGAACAAACAGGCCATGTGTATGAGTGCATGTTTTGGGTAGAGGTTAGAATCACAGAGCTCGTTTATACTGTAGGTCACGCTTGACGCAACCAGAATAATCATAATTCCTTAAAGGAGATCACCTGTAGTTATCTCCGTCGGTGGACATTTGTTGGGTTTGTATTTCTGTTATTTGATCTGGTTGCCATATTTTACATGCGCCGTAAAACGCTAATCAAAAAACAAGCGACCAAATGTGCAATAAAAGCAGTGTGCCGTAACGTAAAACCAATGCAGTGGATTACAAGAGTGAAGCTACGTTTTGTATTGTTTTTATCCATTGTCTCTAAATCAATAAGACCCAAGGGAACTCGTAGCAAACCCTTAAGACCTTCCACATCTGTATTCTAAACATCTACTGGATCTCCTATTTTGTCTGCACTCAAGGAAAAGACCTCGGAACAAATCAGCGGAACGTGTGCAAGCACATAAGACTCGTGATGTAGCAATAGAGTTCAATTGGACTGAGACACAAAGAAGCTCTTTTTTTCATAAAAATAATATATAGAAAATGATTTGTGCTCTGTAAGTATAATATATGGGTTTGCCTTTTCAGTTTGGAGTCTGGACATGCTCGTACTCTAGACCACAAGCTCCGTTAACCTGACGCGCTGATGGTGACAACACACTGAGTCAGACAGCAGGAGAAGGTGTGAAAGCTCTGTTGTGTCCACGACATATTGCGCGGCAGACTATTTTTTCTACATCTTTAAACGACCATACGCACAAAAATAAAATACAGCCTTCCACACCGTATCGAAAAGTACGCTTTGGACAACCAGCTAGACAAGAATCAGTCAATTTAATTGTCACAAGACACCGGAAAGCCATTACATGCCAAAAGACATTTTCAGGATGTATTTTTCCAGCAGCATAATGGAATTGCAAAAGTGCAGCCTCGCATGTCCGTACAGACATGTTGGGGATATGCCAAATGATTGACGGGGGCTCTGCCATAGCAAGCTTTGGATTTTGTCATGTTTGTCTTTGGATGTTTGATGAAATGGATAACCATCACCATCGGTGGGACGGGGGTTTGGGATTGCTCATGTGTAGCAGTGATAGGGTAACTGAACTGAAACACTGCTCAGGATCTCTCCCTGGAGGGGCAGCTCAGCTCTGGTGAGGATAACGTGTGGATACAGGCATTACTTTGCACCTCCAGTAGTACTTTTCTGAGTGCTCTGTAACTTACTGCCCCAGTCTTACAAATTAGAACACTAGATGTAGATCTCGTCTGCATTCTGACCCACTGAACCCATGAAGCAGAGCTTTCTCGAGTGCCAGCTTTCTGAGAACGCGCTAATGAGAACCACATCTCTGTCTGAGAGCTTGTCAAATAATAATGGTGTAAATGGAATTATTAGCATTCACAGTGGCCCTTAGATTCGATACATTTTTAATCAAGGTGAGCTCGGCTGGGTGTTACTGCTGTGGTTTTGTAGGCACTCCGTTATGAAGAGCCGATTCTTTTGCAGAGAGACAATGTTTTTGTGGAGGATACGCAGCAGATCCTCCAAATCCACAGAGTACATGGCAAACAGAAAATGGAGGAGGGCCTAAATGGCTAATTACAGTAAAACACTTTAGCTGTGTTGTCTAATTGAGCATTGTGTATAGTCTCGTAAACGTCTCTTATCTCTGCCTCATAATTGGTATCTTACTGAACGCTACAAATGAAGTCAAAACGGACCTCTAGGGGGCCACTGGGAGTTTAACGATTATTACACCATAAAGGTAAATCAGTCGAAAGCTGGCCATTCTATGCCAATTTGACCGAGCTCTTTGAAATGTGAGAGGAATTTTGTCGATATTCATATAAAACAGATTAGCGATAGGATTTAAAGACCATCACAGCCACCTGTGCTGATGAGGCTCACACCCAAAATGGGAAGAGAACAGCAATGGCTTATATAAAAAGTCTGGCTATGTAACGCCGCTAATGGATACGTTAGCATGAAGCTAAATGGTGCAGATATAAACAATGTGTGTTTCTTAAATAAATGCATGAAATATAGAGCAACACAGGCTTCTGTCACAGCACCCTGAGAACAAAAAAACTGAAACATACCAAAAGTGACAACAAAAAACATGAAAACCAGTAAGAAATCAATTCCAGTATAATGCAAAATAAAGGCATTGGAGTTCTGTCAGTCATAGAATCCTGTCGGGGGGGGGGCGGCACAGCCTCAGGCTAAATAAGCAGAATAGAGAGCACAATTAATTCTGCGCTGTACAGAAATATAGACTTTATTTGGTCTAATGTCTTTAAACTGTGATGCTTTGCTACCGCTGCCTTCATATTGGATGTTCAAACGAACGCGGCGACATGCGTAAATGTGCTTAGACGTTACGCTTCCCCAAAAGAAGAGGCAACAAGTTCACTTCTTGTCTTCTCCTGGCAGAGCTGTGGAGTAGATTTGCTTTTTTTTTGGCAGTTCATTAAAAGGAAAGATGGTCGGCCGTGTTAAGCAGACCACCCTGGCCGGTTAACAGTCTTGTATCTCTGCTGTACAGCAGCGTGTATTATGAAGCAGGAAAAGAGGACACAGGACTGATCATAGTGGAGTGTGGCTTTATAATGAGACGATGGGGCTTTGGCCACTCTTGGGCTCATTGGTAGGGGGATGTGTAATGCCCATTGGACTGCCTGATAGTATGACGATGAAGGATGTGATGTCACGGAGCTGTGTATCATGGATGTGTCGTTTACTGGAAACCTGATTATATCCTTTCAACGAAGCAATAATTACATAATCAGCAACTGTAACTAAATCTTGTTGCTTTGATGCAGTTAAGATACTCTCGTGGAGAACACGGCCTGGTTTTCGTAGCAGGCAAGATGATGAGATGGCCATACTGGGCCCAAGACCCTGATGAGGAGGTTTCAAACAGGGCCTTTACTTTTGTGTCCCTGCCACTTCTCTCCCTCATAAACATCTTTCACAAGCCAAGAGATGACACCTCATAGAAATGGAACAAAGCCACCGATGGGACTAGTGTGGGGCTAGCACACCTCAGAGAACAAACCGACGCGTTCAGGCTACAACAGTTTGGACCAGGCTCCTCAACGCTCACACATCATGCAAAGTGTGGCCATGAAAGGGCTCTACAAAGCAAATGAGGAAAACCACAGGAGGAGAGAGACAGACAGAGAGAGAGAGACAGAATCTGATAACTCGGGCTCAATACCCCCCACCCCCTGTTCCCGGCCCACTATTCTTCGTAGATCTGAGGGTGAGTGGCTTGTCCTGGTTTTGTGTGGACAGAAGAAGATCTGCTTGAAGAACCAGCAGGTGCTATGGATATCACTCTTCAGGCTGGGCTAGCAAAGGCCCCTTGATGCAAGGCCCCCCAAGGCAAAGGAAGAGCGTAGAAATCAGAACCAAGGGGGAGGGCACTTTAAGCTGTGCCTGTGGACAGAAGAACAGACGCAACAATAAGGAACAATGCAGAGAACCATCAGTGTGTTTATGTACAGTTATTAATTGCCAATTGGTCAAAATCAGAACAGCATTTACACGAGCAAAGTTGTAAACTTTCACAAAAACAAAGTATACCTCAAGTTCATTTTATTAAGTGTACTTAAGCAGAGTTCAAGCATATTTTGGTATACTTTTGTAAGTTGTAAGTATTAGCTTACTTCTATGTGTACTATTTCAATACTAATTGGGCCACTTTTAAATTTATTAGTTAGTTGGTTTATTTTAACTATGCTTTAAGTGTAAAAGTAGTAAACTTTGAGCACACAACCAGTTTACAACTACGATTTTATGAAAAGTACACAAAGTATATTTTTGAGAAGTACATTAAAAGTACACTGAAAGTATCCTTGTTTTTTAGTTTAAAAGTCTTTTCAAAACACAGATACGATCTTCATTGTTGAACGTACAGACAGTTTATGTTTTCGGAGTAGCTGTAACGCTAGATGTTTGTTTCTGCACTTCACTTTGAGCTGTGTATCAGTATAGATCAGTGAGGTCATCGTTTGGACCTGTTTTCCTTTTTGTGTTTTGTGCATCACAATGATTTCATGGCTGTAGCTGTCACTGAGCTTTCCAGCGGGACAACGGTGCCCATTGAGCGATAAGAGCTGTCTTTGCCTGTCTTTCCCACACCTGCATGTTTGTGCGCTTGAGTCATGTGAAGCGCAGGACCGAAGATTCTTATCGCAACTGTTTCTTCTTTTGTGACTCATCACGCATCATGTGCACTCACACTGAATGACATCAGAGGATGTTGTGAGCACTCAGTCAGCTGCTTTCTGATCAACCAGTGTTCCCATTGGTACCGAACGAGGCAGATGTCCAGTTTCTATCTCTCCTCACTGCCTTCCCAGCTCCGGTTTCTGAACGTTGGCTAACATTCTCTAATAGTTCTTTCAAAGTAGTCAAAAACATTCTTGAAGTAACAGTAGTAGGAAATTGTTTCGTTTTATATCGTATAACAAGTGTTATTCTCAAGTTGTTAGTGAAACGTTGTAACAACATTACAGAATTTTAAAAACGTTTGATTAATGTTCTTTTGACCTTAATACAATGCCTAAAAACTGGACATTTACTAGAACTTTGCTAGATTACTAGAACTTGCAAGAAACGTTTGAACATGTTTGTTACTTAATGGAAATGTTAGGGAAACATTCTTACAACCTAAAATTGTTAGCTGAGTTTGTACTGCGTTTGAACAGTGAGTCTCTCAGCACGGTTTGTTCCCCTTATATGTTGTGGCATCTGGGTCTTGAAATGGGTTTGTTCAGTCTGTTGTTTGTGTTTCATTACCGCGGCCTTCAGTTCTTATAATATCAGCTGAGCTTTTAACCTCTTCACTTCACCTCCCAGAAAACTCACAGTGAGGATGTTGAACACAACATGTTATTTAGTTAGACTGGTTGGTCTTCAGGAGAGTGTCAAGATAAGAATGTTCTTTTATCAGCGCTCCTTCATACAAGTCTGTCTAATTCCAGCTAACAATTTAAGGTTGTAAGAGTGTTTCCTCAACATTTTCATTAAGTAAGAAAAACTGTTCTAGGAACGTTCAGAATTTGTCAAAAATGTGTCATTTGTCAAAATTTGTCAAAATGTGCGTTTTAACTTCTGAAATGTTTAAAAATAATAAAATGAATACATTAAAAATAAAGTTTTTATGTATATGTATATAACGTTAAAAAGATAAAAATTGCTACAAAAATGTTTTTAATTACTTTGAGAGAACGTTTAGAAAATGTTAGTCAATTTTTTTAGAACATTTCCTGTTAGCTTTCGTTATTGCAGCATGTCCACAATATAACCTGGTGTCAACTTAAAAGTTCTCTATTGAACCCGGGCAACGGTCGCATGAAGCGATGCATTCGCTGAAGCTTCTAATAAAGACGTGCTGCTCAACAGCTGGCGACGCCGCTGTAGCCTTCTGCTGGCCGTCTCTGGCTGTTATCAGCTCTTGAGGGGAGTTAATTGCCCCGGTCATTCTGTGGCCGGTTTTAGCTGTAGATGATGAAGTGCGAGGCTACGTTTCTCACACTGCAGAAAATGTGACGTGTTGTACACAAACCAGATGCAGGTCAAACACTTCAGTGTGAGTCCCATTAGAGCTATATATATATATATATATATATATATATATATATATACACATAGTATAGTGTATATATAGAATATATAGTGTGCACATCAGATTTCATATGCAATGGTGCTACACTTCCTGCAGCTTACCCTCATTGTGCTGCCAGTTTTCTGGAGATCAAAACAAGCACTAAATCTGTGCTTTTTATTGGACAGGCTGGACATTGAGAGTTGTGTGATTTACATTTATGCATTTGGCAGACGCTTTTATCCAAGGCGACTTACATTGCATTATACTATACATTGTTTCTCGGTATGTGCAATCCCTGGGATCGAACCCATGACCTTGGCGTTGTTAACGCCATGCTCTAACCACTGAGCTACAGGAAAGCTGTAAAGATTGAATGACCAGGAAAGTGATGTCGCATGAGCATGTTCTGTGTTCACCTGTGACATCATAATTGCGTTTTCCCTTGGATTGAGGAAGGGAAATGAATCGGAAGTGTTTACCAAAAGAGATTCCCAAGCAAAACACTGAGCCATTCGCCATAGATTGTAAAACGTTTTACAATTTAAACTTTTTTTTTATTTGAGGGTTTTATAAACACTCATTCTCGCTAATGTCCAGTTTTTTTTATTCTGTTTTTTTTATATATACGATAACACTTTCCACTAATGTTACTGCGAGAGCTTTTTGATAACTTTGAGAGAACTTCTAAAGAGCATTAGCCAACGTTTGGAGAACTTGTTTTGCTTCCCTGTTAGATGGACATGTGTGAGAAAGCTTTGAATGAGACCGTAGTTATCGCTCCACAATCGACTGATCTTTCACAATCCCCTAGATTCTGCAGAACTGTGGGTCTTCTTTTAGTACAAAGACTATAAATTATAAAAGAAAAACATTCTGATAAGATCTGTGCAGTAGGTTTCGTGTTTATTTATTGCCTTTGTAAATGCTGTTCTTTCTTCACAGGAGCTGCTTTGAAATCCAGCCTTTGGTGCTACAGCACTGGAAATTTCATGGTGTTTGTAAGAAGGGAAAACATCGTTTTTTTGGAGGTAAAGATGAAAGTATTTGCCGGAGAAAATGTTGATCTAGACATTAAGTGAAATATGCTTGTGGTTCTGATAAGAAGTCTACTGTTATCTTTAAATAGTGAACTTAATTGGTATATTCAGGTTAAAGAAAAATATTGACCTAGGTTACTGAAATGTCTGTACAATTCAATGTTTACAAGGTATTAAATTCCACTCTGTATGGGGTTTTTGTAGATCTGCTGAAAGAAATTGGGATCACAGAAGCTGGCAGTCTAAAGTCCAGTAATCTCAAAGACAAGCAGTTCTTCTGTGCCAACAGTGATCTATAATTCACAGGAGAAGTAAATAAACGAGCTGCTTTCTGTCAATCACAGTCTTCCTTTCCTTGTGTTATTCCCCAGCTTCCTTCAGTATGTACTATACTCCAGCTTCCCTCAGTGTGTGCTATACTCCAGCTTCCCTCAGTGTGTGCTATACTCCAGCTTCCCTCAGTGTGTGCTATACTCCAGCTTCCCTCAGTGTGTGCTATACTCCAGCTTCCCTCAGTGTGTGCTATACTCCAGCTTCCCTCAGTGTGTGCTATACTTCAGCTTCCCTCAAGCCATTCCACGGCACTATTCCAATTACAGATGAAAAATTAGTTTATCTTGTGGTTTTTAGCTCAAATACATTATATTGGATTACATTGGTAATGTCAAACTGACCTTGCTCTAAAATGGCATGGGCCCCTTATGGGAGAGGCGGGGTCGAGGGCGTCTCCTCCTCCAGCCAGAAGGTCTTTGGTTCCGGCCGGCTCGAGCGGAGTTCTGCCGCAAAGGAGTCCTCATGCTGCCCACCTCCTCCAGTTCTTTGCTATGCTCGGTGGAGGCCACTGGACCTGCAGACAGAAATAGGGCATGTGTTTATGTCCGTGAATCCCAACAAAAATAATGTAATCAATGATTAATGAAGAAAAGCGCAATTAGGGGCACTTTGTGAAGTGCATGGCTCGCAAGTGTATATTTTCTGTCAATAAATTGAATTTGTGAAAATAGACGGATAAACAGATTGTCCTGCCACAAACTCACGCCATCGGTTAAGCTAATGTTGCCATAAAGCCGCGGCGTTTATCACTTTCTGAGGGAATCATGCAATGACTTGTTACTTAAAGCTGCAATCTGTAACTTTTATTGGTTTTTAAAGAACAAAAATCAGTTATTGAGCAAGTATATGACATCTGTGTTCAGCGCGATTCCTTACAACGATTAACAACAGTAAGTTTATAATAATGATTTCCAATTTGAGTCGGATCCTATTTCGTGGGAAACTTGTGGAGTAACTCCGCCCTGCAATTTTATATTTCAAACAGAGATGGCGGTAGAGAGGGAAAGTTTATGGATTGCAGCTTTAATTGTCTGTGAAATAGAACAAAAATTATTTTTAGGAATCTTCGTACCTATAATTTATCACGGCAAAACTCTACCAGTTCAAGAAAACGCAGTTGCTAATCTCTCACAGTTACTTTTGTCTACATTCAAATCTTCGAACTTCTTACATCACCAAGTGTCTCTCTCAAGAACACCGTGAAGAGGCCTGTGCTAAGCACACACGTGTCTGCACATACTCTAAAATGTGTGCCCAGATGTTTCCAGTCATCTGCCAATAAGTGTGAGTAGATCCTTTAAGCCTGTCTCATATCCACAGCTTGATCCACATCAGCGCGTCTCTAACCTCTCACCTCTTTAGAAGAATCAAACAGGTCCTCCAGAGAGAACAAACATTCTGGGAGGTTTTGGGCAGACCTTGATCTGAGCAGCGCTATCTGATGTCACCGATCTCCCATGTAAGAATGTTTCCCTAACGTTTCAATCAAGTAGCAAAAATGGTTAAAACGGTACTTTGAACGTTCTAGGAATGTTCAGCATGAAGCATTTTAGACGTTGGTTTAACGTTATTGTTTGTTAGGAGAACGCTATTCAAACACGCTCTTATTCTGTACCATTTTTATACATGCACTAACTACTCAAAAATAATGTTTTGATATATATATATATATATATATATATATATTTATATATATAAGAAAACATTCTACTAATGTTACAGCAAGAACATTTTAATAACATTTTGATAGCTTAGAGAGAATTTTGGATTAAGGTAGCCAACGTTTTAAGAACGTTCCCTGTTAGCTGGGTTTCCACTGAACGTTCCCAGTGTTTCCAATGACAGGAGCTGTTGAAGCAGATTTCCAGTCTTTGTTACTGAAGGAGATAAATGAGAACGCTTGCCTGGTCAATCGTCAGTTATGTTTCAGTTATGGCCAGCGCTCGCCGATTCTTCATTCCATACTGTACACACGTTCTTTCAGGCGAATACACAATTCATTCCATTCTACTCAATTTATCATCTTTTCATATGTTTCGGCATCTATATTTGTGTTGAGCTCATGCAACGCATGCAAACATGCAGCCGGAAAAACTCCTCCAGCTCCTTATAAAAGGAATCCTTCACCAGGAGCTCAACAAATGCCTGTCCTTTAGAGTAAACAGAGAACCCTGTCAACTTTATCCCTGCGAGAACTTGAATGGGATTACTCTCATGGGGTCTAAACATTCCTAACATCTCCGTAGGAAGTATCAGACAGCCTATATTAAGAAAACGTTTCTGACAATATCATACCGCAAACAATGAATTAAACAGAAGTTACACCTTCTAACTGAAATGGAACCTCACAAATGATGCTAACAGTCAGAATGTTGGCTAGCATAGATGTAGCAACAACAGCATATTACTTTACATTGTTTTATTTTTGTGTTAGCAATAGCTAATATGGTGACGTAAAAAAACAGAGCTACTCTAACTAACAACATAAGATATAGTTTCTTATTTGTTGATTGCATGCACGTGACACCATTTACATGCAAACATGTAAAAGCTGACAACCTCATAGGATAAAATTGCTAATCAAATCTTTTAAGGGTGGTAAAGAGTCTAAACATGTCATTCTTAGTCTGCTTATATTTTAAATGACCTCAGACTTTATTTTTAACTTTACTTTTTTATTCCTGACAACTCCAATATCTTTTTTTTTTAGCTAATCACTTTTAGCTGACATATTACGCGTTCACAGCAGACTAAGTCGGCGAACTGTGGACTAATTCTTTTGCCCCTCAAAAGAACCCCATAGCATATTTCAACATCTCATGAAAGAAGAAAATCACACTAAAACCCATCTTTCCAACAGGCCTGCTAATCCGAGCATTATCCTCCTGCTTTCGCTCCACATCCAAATTGAATAAAGCAAGTTTACATGTTCTGTCTGCATTTAATTCATTTCTTTCTAATCTGGATGGTTTAACTTGTAAAAAGGCTCAATATCTGAGCTAGTCCAATGAACTGATGGGAGATTTCCCCCACCCCATTGGTTCTTCAAAACCTGCAGGATCATCTGTGAGAACCAGGCCAGAGGTCTTAGCCATTATTAGCTCTTCAGAATAATAATTACTCTCAGCACAACATATTGTCCCCCATGACAAGCAGAATAGTCTTGAAATGTCTTTGAGAGAGCAAACGTACAGTGCTCAGCTTGGCAGGCAGCGGAGGCTGTAATTACACCTGGACAGATTGAGCTGAACACAGAACATCAGCACGGCTCTTCTGCCTGTGTCTGTCATAAGGGCCTCCATAATGACACGATTGAGTTTACCTCCATTACAAGCTGACGGGCGGCATTTGCTGGCCACTTGGCTTTCGAGGGCAGAACATCTCTCTGAAAATGCTCATTTCCAGCTGCAGATAAGCAGACGAGTGTAATGAAAGCTGCTAAAAATTAAATCTTTATCGGGATAAGCATTGTATTTATATATGAACTTCTGCGGAAACATTCTACGTTAAAATTGGTATTGAAGGAGGTCTAATTTTAAACGCTAACAAGGAATGTTCTCTAAAACTTCTACAACTAAAGTTTTCAAAAAATGTTTTTGCTGTTTCCTTAGTAGAACTTTTTAAAGTTTTCATATATATATATTGAAAACTTAGCTGGGTAGATGCACTTATTGTCTCTTTATGACTGTTTGGCTTCTGCTCAGCTCGTTGAATTACTCTGCGGGCCGTCGTGTCGTCCTGCACTCGGTGGTGAATACAAAGTGACAGGAGCAATAACTGTGGATATACTGTAATAGATGACATATGCTGATGTGATGTTCCCCAACATGCTGCTTGTTTACCAGACGCTCAGAGGAATGAAAACGCTGTGGTCCCCGTATTGCATCAGATCTGATGGTGCTGATAAAGGGCCTCCTTCCAACCGCTTTAATACCTTCCAGGTTCACCGACTAATGACAAGCAAGAAGTTATATTAAAATAGATGCTTCTCACGATACCGACAGTCTTATCTAAATACCTCGAACCCTTAAGCATGACTCTTGGGATTATCTTACTTTAAAAATCGTCTTGTCCTCATGCTGCAAAGCCCTTCGATTTAAATGTAATAATGTGAGATTTGCAGCAACACCAAAATGTGGAGGAACCACAACTTTGAGTTTTAGGGGAGATGGCGGCACGGCAGGAAGTACCAGTGGTAACAATAGCTCCTAATGGCAGAGTTTCTCCTCCAGGCTAATGATATACTGTGAGGTCCTTCCAGTCTCATCCTAGCGTCCCACACTCCATAGGTGCTATCCATTATGTTGACTTTTTAACAGGACTGCCTCGCCCCTGCTGGACACCCTGCTCGTGATAGTGTGTCCCCGTAAATCCCAGCGCAGCCTCCTAGCCGAGAGAGTTATCCATCACCCGGCACTTTCCTGACAGAGATAGAGGCCCAGGCCAGGCAACGTTTATAAAGAGCGACCAGTATCTGATGAACAGTTTACCCAATGTCTCTAACTGGCCTCAATTTACAATACACTCACTATACAAACACCAAAAATAAACACAAAATGTGACTTTTAATGCTTATAAAGTTTAGGCTACTTAGAGGACCTTTAGGCGGGGGGCAACAGATGGATCTAATCTTACTCACCGCTCCAGGAAGTGAGAGATTAGATCTACTTAAACGCAAAGCAGAGCCAGGTGAGGGCAGCTTGTGTTTATGACTGGTTGTAATACACGCATCATCTCTGCTTATACGTTTCTCCTGACACCCCCAGCATCTCTACCCATGTGACTGAACACAACAACCAATCGATATGTATTATAATTGCCCTTTATATATGAATCAAAATGTGTCTCGCTTGTTTGCAGAACATAATATACATGAGCATTGATTTCTTGTCGTTTACTGACTATTTTCTGTGCCATACTCCATCTTTTAATACAGAGGTGGATGCGGTAGTGATGGTAACCGTGTGTCAGACATCCAGTCTCTCACTCTCCCCACAGCTTGAGACTGCAGTCATAACAGCTCTGTTTAGGGCGTCTCCACCAACATGCATAATGGATAATGGCAACAGAGCCACATCAGATGCCAAAGGTGGTACAAAGTGTTAGTGATCTTTGTTTATGTTCTTGTCATTCGTTTATAATAGCAATCTACAGCTGGTCAGTTTGTGTATGTGAGATCTGTTTCGCTTATATTGATACAATCAAACTCATCACTGCTGTAGGCACAAATGCTCAGATGCACATGTAAGAATCTTTTTCCCCTTTTAAGATTTGCCACAAATAAAGGGTGTGTGGCATTTGTGCTCAGTGTGACTAAATAAATACAACCCGTGCTGCTTTTGAATGATTTGCAATACGGCCCAATCATTTCCAGATTCACACGTATGCATTTTATGAATGAACTCGTGTGCACGCAATCCGTACATGTTGTCTGAACATTGTTTGTGCTTTGAGCTTTGTTTTGCGTGTGTTCTAGGAGAGGCGTGGAGCCCCATGGGGGTGTAACCATAGCTGGCGGGCTGTGACGTCAAAAGTTTGATCCCTGCGTCTCGGAGGGCGTTCATTCAATAAAACAAAGGCCAGAGCTCCCCACTTAGTTGCTTTTTCTCCAGCACACAAGCAGGCATGCCAGTTTGATGCCCACTAAGACTATTCTTTAGCTAGTCACACTTGATCATACGCATTGTGCCTACAACGAGACACATTAATTAGCATGAAACCGCGGCATGAATCACTTGCCTAGCTCATAAATGAGACCTTGTTATAGTGCGCCTCACAACATTTCTTAACAGCGTGCTATTATGTCCCTAAATATACTGCTTCTGATATGGAAATGAAGGTAAAGAAGCTAGTAAGGTGACCTGAGCGACATCCAAATTCATCAGCTTTGTATTCTAGGGCCTTTTGAAGCCGGGAGCCGCTGCGCTTCTTATCGCATGCCTTGCAGTAGCGCAGGTTCTTGGCATAAACTGGTACCAGTCCCTAGCATGCTCACCAACCACGTTTCCATGACAGCTGCTGTGAAAGGCACTTACTAGAACGAGCCAATGACATTGTCAGTTGGAACGGATCGGGTTTCCTAGTTTACAAATTTCAGCACAGGTCCATTCTTGGGATGAGAGAGGCAGAAGGATCGCTTAACCCTGTGTATCAGCCCTGCGGCCAGCTGTTATGCCTGTTTCCGCTGTGTTTCATTGCAACGAGGGCTGTTTGATATTCAGCATTGTGCTTCTGTGATAGTGCAAGACTTGTGAGAGGAGATGAAGGCTTATATTGTGTTCTGTGGTTTAACTGGCAGAGCGTGTCTCTAGAAAAACCAAGGTCATGGGTTCGATTCCCAGTCTGACCCTTTTCATTTACATTTATGCATTTGGCAGACGCCTTTATCCAAAGTGACTTACAGTACATTTACACATTTGATTAGCATGTGTGTTTCCTGGGAATCGAACCCGCAACCTTTGCACTGTAAACAGAATGCTGTAGTTGGGCCACAGGAATACCTACAAAAACACATAGTCAAAAAATGATCGAAGTATGTGTTTCATGTAAGGTACTTTAGATAGTGCCTGTCAGATACATAAATATAACTTTAAAATTGCATGAAAACTCCCTTTCGTTCAATGTGGGGTGCACCACACCCCCAAACCTGCGCCACTTTAAGTTCTATCACCGAGCTGTACTCTGATAAAAGTGGCTGTAGCTTCTTGTCACCGTTCTGTTCTCTGATCGCTCCTGACAGCCTTAGATGGTGCGCAGCCCTGCAAGCAAACTACACATGACCCAAATTAGTGCTAAGCTATAATAATGTGGTTAGAAATGACCCGGTTCTGAATGATCAGAGAGCTGCAGGTTCAAAGCACCACGGCTGCCACCTTGACTGCTAATGATGTGTTGAGGGAATGAGAGAATCGGGAAAGAGAGAGAGGGAAGGCTGATTAAGACTTGTTCTAGCTTTCGCAGCAGGTCTTCAGTCTGGCAGGGGTGAATCATTGGGTAGAGGTTACTGCAGGTTGGACCTTTAAGTACAAGAATATCAGAGAGCCAATCATGCAAAGCATCTTAAGTCAGATTTCTTCTGAATTGGCTTCCAGGGCAAATAGCATGCTGTCTCAAAGAGGATTTGCCTCCAAGGCAAGTTGGCAGCAGTGACTCAGGCCTGAAAATTCTGGTCAGCAGTGGTGGGCTCAGACTCAGCATGCCAGTAATCGTCAAGCAGGTACCAGCTTCCATCTTTAGCCTTAATCTCTAGAAACAGCAGTGGGATCCTTCAGCATTAACCATGAGCTCTTTAATCGACCATGAACCACAACCACCCGTAAGTATTATGCTGTTACCCAGCTAACAATTTTAGGTTGTAAGAACGTTTCCCTAATGTTTCCTTTAGGTAAACAAAAAAGTTATTTTTTAAATTCTGGGAACATTACTCACTTGTAGATGTTGTATTAACATTATTCTTTAATTCTGTAATTTAACATTTTTTAATTGTATAACGTTTTAAAACATTCCACAAAGAATAGAATATTTTTACATATAAAATGTTTAAAAAGTTCTACTAATGTTACCGCAAGAATGTTTTTGATAAGAAATGATATTAGAAGAAGATTAGCCAACGTTTTGAGAACGTTCTCTGTTAGCTGGTTAGCTGTGAACCGGCATGCATACTGTTTGTAAAATGGAAGGGTGGTGGCCCAGCCAGGCTTCAATCACGATTCTCCTGCTTTGAACTGCTGAGGGACCTCTGAAAAGAGTGTCAACAAGTGCATGCTGGGATATTTCCAGCTAAGATCACACATTCACATCTCCAGACAATCAGTCATCAAAAGACATGTGTCATAACAATGTAAATGGATGCTTGGTGCATTATTGACTGCTCATTTGAATGGCTGGCTCTGTTGCATTGGCTTTAGCAGGCAGATAAGACAAAGACGCAAAGACGAGTGTTTTTGTTTTAGAATTTTTTTCCAAAATGTGGGTCAATGTGGGTGAAGTTACACGCAATATTAAATTACTGTCAGTTCATTTACCAAATTTGTTTATGTATGTTGGTATATTTACAAGAGTGTTTAACCCAAAAATGATGAAATGTAAAGCTTCAAAATCATAAGTAAACTGTTTGCCTGAAATGTATATATATTTACAGAATCCATTTCAAACTTCTGCATGCTGGCGTTACAAACACGCATATTCTTTCGACCTGAGGCCTGCAAGTTCTGTTTTTTCCCCCATGATGCTTTGTGTTTTCTTATGAAATATTAGACATAATATCAACATATATGCATATTTTCATACATTTGATTTATGACACATAATATGTTTGTTTTTAATTGTTCTCTTTAGACGTTTAGACAAACAACGTCCAGTCAGCTAATCTGATGTCTTGCGTTTCTCATTCTGTGCTTTCCAAATTGAGCAGGAAAGCAATTAAAACACGATTATTCCCCAACTTGAAGTATTTATTCAGCATTTTGCTACGCTGTTTATAAAAACGCCCACTCCGATCGCATCTGATCAGCAACCGTAATAAACGTTGTTTAATATTGGAAAAGAGGGCCATAAATCAGGTTAATATGAGGCGCCAAAAGATGCAATGAGGCGCTTGGTATATCTGCCTTTAATTAAAAAGTCAGAGTGAGATTTTGGAGGTGTTGAGGGGATATGTTCTGTGATGTTTAGTAGAAAGGATCCAGCTAATGGTTTGTCAGCTTGCTGAGGCCCAGGGGATTGTGGGTAAAGGCATGTAGCTAAGCCAGATGCATGTGTTGCGCAGAAGGAGACAGAGTGCAAGCATCCATTTGAAGCTATTTGGCACCAGGCCCTTAATGTCTTTTGTGTTTCCCGCATTTGTCCGCCTGCAAATTTGGGAAGGCAAGCAGGACCGCCAGCCGTGAAGTTTGAAAGGCCTTTTAATATTTTAGCGTTATTCGCCACATCAGAAGGTTGCACAAGACCGTCTTCTCATTTCCACTGCTGTGATAACATTCTGTACTTTCTCTCTCCTCCATCACTAACGTTCAAGATATTTCTCCTCCGCATCTGGTTAAGGTGGAGGTGATTTGATTTATTCAGAGTGCTGTGAACTGCATTATGCCGCTCTGTAGCGGTCACACGCGCCGAGACGTTTAGCCACTGGGGAGCGTTTCTGAAAGGTTGCTTATATGTCGTCTTTACTGCTTGAATTATGCGCGAGTTCAGGAAATGTTCTCTGTTTTGTAAAGGGCAAACTTTGATTGCGTCTGCTCTGAAGTCTCGAGCTGTTTATTTTGCAAAAAACGACTCACACAACTCAAAAGCAGATATTTGTGAGGTCATTGTGGAGCGTGCGGCTAGTGCTGGGCAAAATAGAGGGCGCTAATGACAGTTTGATTCCTCTATTAGAATAGAGCATCTGCCAAATGTATAATGCTTATATGTCATGTTGTTCTAAATCTTTATGGTGTTTTTTTCAATAGAAAATGAAAGTGGAAATATTTGTATATATATTGGACCAATATATTGGTCGTGTTCTAAAATGACAGTTTATAGTAAACAGGGGCTGTAAAAACACCAAAATCACCATTAAAGTATGTTGAAAGTAGTCGCCATTTTTTCGATTGTTATTCAAACATTTAATTTGGTAATGTTTTTAAAACATTCCACTGATGACTTGAGAAAAACGTGTTTGATATATAATATATAACATTAAAAAAAGTTCTACTAATTATACTTTGAAAGAACTTTTAGAGAACATTTGCCAACGTTCTGAGAACGTCCCCTCTTAGCTGGGTTACACCAGTCCCATATCACATCACACCTATTTACACCTATTGCAGAGTGGTAACACCTATCAGATTACACCTATCACTCTGCAAGATCCCACAGTGAGCCAGTCATCATTCCAGAAACACCACAGAGGATATCCAGGTTACTCATAAAACAGATCTGTGTCATTGACCCTCTTTATATACCGCATCTGTGAGCATGTGCACGTCTGCGTGTGTGAATGTTCGTGAAACAGAGGAACTCTGCCAAAACTCCATCATGCCTCGAAGCACCACTGAATGATTCTACATAATCCTGTAATGACCTTTCCATAGGGCTCATCTCCGTCATGCTGCTCGACCACTATTGCCGTGTTATCGCTAGACATCTGGAAGAGTTTCCCTGTTTGTGTTCTCTGCATGGCCCCTGTAATAAAGGCTGCGGCCGCAAACACCTGCTTCGCATTAGGTTAGTGAGTGAATGAGTGAATGAGTGAATGAGTGAATGAATGAATGAATGAATGGGTGGAGTTATGATTTAATACTTCCTTCATGCTGTTAGCACAGACCACTGATGTTGTTTCTCAAAATTTCCCGCCCTTTTCCCTCTTCTTAAAAGAAACATTGTGCGGCTAACGGTTTCCTAATGAGCTCTGTATTTGTTTTGCAGGGGTCTCGCTGACTCAGGACGCGCGGCGTCGCAGATGAGCGAGGCATGTCTGCGCAGGATCTCCAGTACCACATGAAAGGTTAACACCACATGATAGCGCCGATTTCAAACAGATAACGCCGGAGATCCGATCTCCACGCTCTCTCACCCGCTCATCTGTGACTGGACAAAGGACAAACCAGGAGGCTAAAATTACACCACCTCAGTACTTCTGTGTGCGTGTTGGCCTCCACGCCTTCTACTGTCATTTGTAAGGGGTTTAACCCGCACTTCCGTGACTCCGAGAGATGAGGCTGTGATATCGAACTCAGAGTGACAACCCGGAGTGCCCGAGCTGTTTCCACAAAAGAAGTGTTTACATACCATGCCTAAGAGCAACGAGAGTGGAAGACAGATTGCTTTCAGAATCAATTATGAATGGCTCAATGTGGGAAGATTTGTCCATTCTTAAGGGGAAGCCCAGTACAAGGCGAGCAGATTGAGGTATGCGGAGATGAGATTAGCAAGACTACAGCCGTTCTGCTGGGTGACACTAAATGCCTTCCTGAGTTCTGCCGTAATGAAGCTCCTGTCGCCTGTTGCACCGTGACTTCCACTCCCCGTCTCCACCCTCCTCCAACCTCTAAAGCCGCGCTCCAATCTCACGCCTTACCCCCATCGTACCCCGCACACTCATCCGCAAGGGTGAAACGGATGCTAATTTCCTGAAAACTCCCAGTGTACTGGAAAAACACACTGGCTTTACCCCCGCAGCCTACACACCGTGCCGATTCCCACACCTTCCCTCCGGCTCCCCGCGGCTACTCTACCCCCATTTCATGGTGCTTGATGCTCTCAATGGAGGTAATACTACTAATAACAGAACGCTGGGAACAAACAAGCAGTCTGACCCATAGTATGTCACACAGATCGGGCTGTAGCCACAGCCCCAGGATGAAGATCAAGCCTAAGGAAACGAAACCGGACGTGCTCCGCGCGCATGCACGCGCAGCGGGAGTGAAAATCACCACTGACCGTAGCGAAAGCTAATTGCTTCCTATTTGCTTGCGCGGAGATAAAAATAGCAGCGTCTGTGTGATGAACGCGTGTGGAAACGCAGGGCGTAAGGTGCCCTGCGCGATTGCTGTTTGATACGCTGACTAGCCGCCAGCCAGCACCCTTCAGACGCACACACACACACTTTGACACACACACACTTCAGATGTCCTCCTCTCAAACACACATGCTTTCCAGCAGTTGCACATGAATTGTTTTCAGGCATTTGCACAGGCCGCGGTTGTTTTTTAACACGAGCCTGTTACCTGCACCACATCTGCAGGGTGGCCAGCGGTCACCTGACTCGAGCGCACAGCTTTAAGACTTGTCTTACAGATCCTTGACTAAAGTGCTCTGCTGTGCTATGCTAGAGGTAGATCAAAATTAACATGGTATAAAGCACAATTACATAACACAATAGCGGCTTGTTTTGGGGATAAATCAGACAGAGGTTAAGCATAAGATCAAACTCAGTCCAATCTCGCGGGCATGCTCATCTGTGTACCTACATCCATGGTGTGGCACAGCCCGTGAAAATGGATCAAATCCACCTATAAACATCTACAGTAACTGTACGTGCCAAGAGCCCGGGCTTTTTTATGTGAAATCCAAACCAGCTGAACGAATTATACATCCATCTGCTGTTTTAAACACCACATTACATGCCCCACAATATTATATATACATATACATATATCCCAAATATATATGTATATACATGTACACAACCTTAGACAGCCAAGCTTTACATGAAACCAGACAGAATGATCACTGCTGTCATTATTAAGTCAGGCTTGCTGCCCTAAATCTGCAAGTAATCCTCCGACGGCACAATAAACTTCATTAAATAAGCACAATAACAAGTCAAACCTCTGCAGTGCAGTACAGCACGCAGCCAGGTGCTGCTTGCCTCCTCTCCACAGCCCCAGAAGGCTAACCATGCTGGGCAACCGATCAACTACAGCTGCCCGTTCCCAAGCCCAAGGCTACCAGCAGAGGAGAAGATAAACAAGGGGAGGCTCCGGGCAACAGCCGTCACGCTCCAGACTTACCAGCACTGGCTGAACACAGCAGAGAGACCACCAGCACAATCACCAGCGTCAAGATCTTCACATTCATTTCTGCTCTCCCCTCCTTTTCTCTGCGAGTCGCTAGCTGATATACTGTAGTGCCGTGTGTGTGTGGATGGGAGGGAGAGAAGAGTGGGTGAGCAAGAGAGAGAGAGAGAGACTGTTTGCTCCTTGGTGCGTGTGTTTGTCTGTGCGTGCGCGTGTGTGAGAAAGAGAGAGACTGGGTTTGTATATCTGTGTGCAAATGTGTGTGACAGCGCCACTCTGAGAATAAGGGCAGGTTTCTGTCTGAGTTTTCCAGCAGAGATGGTTGTTTTTCCCTTCGTGTTTTGAAAGCTCTTGCCCAGTCCGTTAAGCTGTTAGTGTGCAGAAAATCAGCCGCAATGGTACTTCTGTGTATGAAGACGGTTTGCCTCAGATTACGAGCTCAAGTCCCTTATGTTGCTTATGTATCCCTGACTCTGGGGGTCACGGAAAGGGTGCCTCCCCCCACATCACCCTCGGTATTAACCCTCCCACTGTGGAGAGAGAGAGGAAGAGGGTGGCTTTATGATAATAACCACACAGATTTTTAGACTGGTTTTGATGGTGCTTGTTGGAAAGCACATGAAGAAACCTAGCAGGACACGAGATGAGTGGAAATATGAGAGCTGGTTTTCTTCTCACATCCTCCACATATACCGTGGGGTGCAGAAGTCTGAGACCCCACTGAACATCTGATCACCAAAATCTAGTTTCAACTTATTTAAAGTTTTAGGATTTTGAACATTTTTAAAAGAAGTGTTACAATGTATAACTCACAAAATATTGAAGATTCTGCTCTGTGTGTGTGTGTCACACAGGGAGGGGCCTGGGGAAAACTTATCAGGGTCCTTGTCTGCATCTATTGTTTTGTTTGCTGATTCTGAGTCATTTGTTTTGCTCTCTGTATAGATTTCCATTCTCTACTAGAACAAAAGCACTGATGAGAATCAGTAAACTATACTGAACTGAGGTAAACTGGGTTCTGCTCAGAGTCTCTTTCATCCAATAAACACGCAGCGTTTTGTTCCGCATGCGGGATGGTGAGTGATATGTCAAGCCTATGAGCAATATAACGTTTTCTTTATGTTCGTCAGTAATGGATTTAGAAGCAACTGGATGCCAAGTGGATGTTTGTTGTAATTTTATTCTGTTTGATCTGTTGTTGTTTTGCCTCTTTGTTTATATTTGTATGTGTATTTACAAACGGAAATAACAGTAACAACATAAACTGTGTACACTTCAATACCCGCCAATACATGTAAATGAAATTACATCACTGCAAAGGCAATTAAATACAAATGTGGAACAAGACGCCAAGAGTCTGGAGCAGTTGAGGACAGATATATAGGGTGCTGTAAAGCTGTCAGAAGAATAGTTTTAATAGTTTAAGGTACTTTTCCATGTTCATGCCTTTTTTAAATGAAAGTATTTGACAAGCCTTACGGTTTAACTAAATATTTTTCCAGGAGTTTTGTAGCTCAACGTTCATTACATGTCATTCAGTGTCTAGCATGAAGGACTCAAAATCTCAAAATACAAGGACTTAAAAAGAAATCAAATTTGAATGAATATCTGTGTTGAATGAAGTTTTTATCGTCATATTTATTTTTGAGGCTTAGGGCCTCGTTTTTAGTGACATCGGCTGTATCACATAAAATGCACATTTATTGGCTGTTCAAGACATTTAAATGTGATGAATGGATGTACTTCTCACAGCCTTTAAATATTTTGTGTTATGCTCACTTCACATTTGCTGGACCATGGTTTGTTATCTGTTGTTTTTTGTGGTCAGCTGCCCCAGGGAATCATGTCTATAATACCCTATTTAAACCAAACAACAGGAGCGCCTTCCATTTCAGAATGGTCCACTTGAAGCCTGCAGTCTTTCAGATGTAATCCTCTTGTCTGCTACCGTCTGAGGGACCTAATTTTACCCAGGAGGTCATTTGCTGGACAACACTGACCATATTTAACAGTATTTGTGGCTGGTATCTAAAATGCTTTGACAAATACTCGTTTTCAGTGTGTTTGCGAAAGAACTATTCAGAAATTGTTTAACAAATAATTCACAACAAACAGAAGTTTTTACTGATATACAAAAACAATAAATTGTAAATTGTTAAAACATAAAAAATTCTGAAAAACAATAAGACACAATTGAACTTTCTGGTGAGGAAAAGACACAATGAGTAGCACTAAACTGTAATGGTGTTTTCAGTATAGTATGAAAGGCACGTCGTAAAGCTCTCCATAAAAACTAAAGCACTTTGTCCTGACATTTAAACTGAATTACTTTTAATCCTCTTTGGGTGGGTTTTTAAGTACCTTCCATATGGGCATCTTGTCGTGCTGTTTTCTCCCCACTTTGAATTAAGGCCGGCAGATTTTTAGTGTGATGGTTCTTGAGGGTTTTTAACATGTTTGTGATGAATGTTTTTAGACGTTCATAACAGATGCTTGTGGCACACACAGGAAGTACTTTGTTTACAGGAAGCGCATTCAGTAAAGGAATGCCATACCTGCTGCCACACTGACGGCATTTCGCATGCCTGTACATTCGTTCATCTGTTTAACTGTTTTATTAATAGTAAAGAATGTCCGTCCATCCGTTCGCCACCATCAGTTAAATATATTGTAATGTGAATCATAAAAAACAAAGATGGCCACTCCCACCAAAATTCGTTTATAAGCGACATCCATCAATACGGAACAATCAACAGATGTTTTTATTTTAAGCAAATCTATAAAAAGCAGCTTATCACACAGAATGTTTACCTTATTATTTGTCTCCATTCTTTATTAATGTCCTTCCTGTTTGTTATCCGCCACTTAATTGTATCTGCGTTTAGTCCAGGCATCAAGTACCTGGAATAATTAAAGCGGATGTTTTGTAGTTCGGTTGAGAGATCTGCTGGTTTAAAATAGCTACTGCAGAATGACACTATACTGTATTGTGTTTCCGATCTAAGCTGTTGTTAAAACTTTTGTTGGTTAAAAACGAGCAAAAATGAGTTATTGAGCAAGTACATAACAGATCAGTGTTTAAAATGTGTAATTTGACCTGTCAGTCCGATTTCCGAAATGTCAGTTTGGCTTCATTTGATGTTAACGTATGAAAAGTACATAAAAGTACATAAGCAGTTCTATGTTTCAAACAGAGATGGCGGTAGAGAGGCAAAAGTTAAAGGTTGTGGCTTTAAACAGCCTTTAACTGTTAAGGCAATGTGGTAAATTTTTGTCATCTATAGTGTCCTATAAAAAACTGCTTTTTCTCTTCTCTATCACACATATGTCAGAGGTCACTGAATTTAACATGCGCTTTCTGTTTCACTGAGAAAAACGATTTTAACCACTTAACAGCTGAATTACTGAGTCGCTTGCGTTTCGTCTTTTTCCTCAGCTTTGAGTTACCTTATGCAGCCTATGACTTTGCAGGCAATTGTTAATTTCCAGCTCATTATTAACCCTGGGAGAGCCAATTATCTCCCACAAACACTGGCCTCAGTGTTGCGTGACTCAGAAGCTGCTGTCTTCATAATCCAGGTTATCCAGCCTATCTGTGTGAGAGCACTAACTAAAACTAACAGGGAATGACAGTATAGGGTCACTGTTCCTTCAACAGAGCAGGTTTCAAATGCTGTTCAGTTCACAGAGAATACAAGGAATCTAACAACCTCAGTTGATTTTTTATTATATTGTGTAAAACATTGATTTGCAATACTGTACTTTTTTGTTGTTGTATTTAGGTCTCATACACACAATAGCAGAAGAAAAAAACAGTGCATAATCAATCAGCTGTTTCTGGTTTAAACAAAGAAATGTCTTTATACAGTAAGATGCCCACATACTGCTTGTCATTGATTTACTATAGAAAGCCTTAAGACAACAAACACAGCTCAGCTTTGAGCTTCTGTACAGCCACCATCTAATCAGAGATGTACATCTCTACATAGTTCTGCAGGTGCCAGGTAAAACGTGCTGATCTGGTAATACAAATCACCTGGCTGTCTGTATCGCCAAAGCTGCGATGAATACATGCACAGAATCCTTTAAAACCATGTGCTTAGTGGACTTTTGTATGAGCTGGAGATCCATGCCAACTTTTCTCATGGACCTTTAGACATCTAATGGTGCTGTTGTTCTCCTGTATGTGCACTCTGATCCTTCCTTCTTTAGCTGTGTTTTTATTTCCCTTTGCTTTCTCTTCCTCTCTGTCTGTCTTTATCATGTAAAGAAAGGCAGATCTAAAAGAAGAGATATGCTGTCCATTCAGATCTAGAGTTCATTTATTGCAGCAGTGGGATGAGAAGAAGTCAAAACTTTGAGAGGTCAGAGAGAAAGCCACAAGCATACAGGGCTCCCCGATGTTGTTGTGCTTATCGGAATTTCGATCGGTTCGCTCGGTTGCACGCAGTTTAGAAACGGCCTGCTTGGTTTGTATGGAAGCCGGTTGTAAGTTCTCGAGGTTGGAAAATTAAGTATCAAGTTTGGCTGTGGATCAGAGTCTGGAGGAACCGATACAAGCTGATGAGTAGGAGATAAGACAGTTCCTTCAGAGAGAGCAGGAGAGGCACACGGGACTTGAAGTCAGACAATGCTCTCATCTCCACCTGCCCAGGAACCTCAATGATCTTCTTGAATGATCTACAAATGGCCACGGAATCCTTTTCAATAAAATTTCCCGTTTACAGTTTTTGCCGCCAAGCTAATCTTAGATTGTGTTACTGTGCGGTAATTGATATTCCAGGTGCTTGGCACTTTGTGTTTAGTCTGGAACGTGTCAGAAAATGAGAGGTTAGGATCAGGAACCTTAACATATAACAAATAACAATTGTTGCCCATGAGCTGTGATGTGGCAATCAAAGCACTAATTACACAAACCGAGTGTTACAGCATGTTGAAGGTTCTGCTCTCTAAACGATCATTTTCCTGACCTCATTAGTAGTCGCCATTCTTAATTTCATCATTAACATCAGTAAAGTGTCTGCCATGTTCCCCTCTGCGTATTAGCGCGGCAGTCTGCCAGCACATGGAGTCATTTTCACGAAGAGGTCATTATTTGCTCTGATACAATCAGGCCAAGGTGAACAAAAGACGAGGCAGAGAGGAGTCAATAAAGGGACGGATGTATCCAGTGCAGTCAAGGGGTCAGCCGTGACATGTATTCACCCTACATTCACCACGAATGCGCTGATGGATGGCTGTTTCACTTTCTTGACTGCCTTCAAAGTCATTGTTAGAAGCTCAGCCTGTTTTTTCTGGAGGTTGCACGTGCGCTTAGAAATAAAGGGGAAAAATCGAGGTGTGGAAATGTGGTTCCTTTTTTTTTTTTCCTTTGAATGAATGGGAAATAAGACGCCTCCATGAAAGCTATGGTGGAGTGGCAGTGTTTTGAACTCCTTTTTTGTGTCTTATCTCTGCGAAATTCGCCATTGATGCGTCGACACCTTGCCTGTTATGAATTCTCTTTACTCGGTCTGTGAAGAACAACATCATAATTCACCGTTTGCGGTGTATCGTTGCCGTGGTGCGCAGACTCATAAATATAATTGATTTTGTGTCATGGATAAAGTCTAAAGAAATAGTTCTTTTACCTCAGCTGTGTGTTGTTATCAAACGAGCTGGGCAAGAAAAGGCCTGCTGTACTTAATGACCAGCTCAGAGGCCATGAAATCCATATCATACATTGTTTGAATGTGAACTGGAACTCGATTTCCACCTGTGAAGTGGGGGATTTATAAAGTGGTTTTGGGGCTCATTGGTGGTTTTGTTGGTATGAAGTTGTTTGTTCTGTTGTACGGGATAATGCTGCATTATTACGTCATTTTAGAGTTCTTTTAATGTGATGAAATATGGAAATATAAACAGTCTTGTTTATATAACCGTAATCTTGAATATTGCGGTATATCTGTACTGTATTACTGAGAACTGTATATTACCGGCGTCTAAAGCCATATAACCAACATATACAATCCACTCATAAGCTTACATACCCCTTACAAAATCTGTTTTTTAAGAGAGATCATACAATTACATTTTTCTATTTAATATTGCCCTGATGAAGCTGTTTATAAAGGTTTTTGTATATGTTGTATAAGACATTACACAAATGTTTCTGTTTGCATACATTTTATTTTTGTAATATTGTGTGTGTGTGTTTGTGTGTGCGTGTGTGTGTATGCTATCAAGTATCAGTGACTGTTTGTTGTCCTGTGCGGTTCTTGATTAGTCCTGGGCAGTAAATAATAAATACTAACATTTTTGAATAATAAGGGACTCACACAACTATCACAAAAGGTTGTGAGTTATTCTAATTGAATTCAAGCTTTTGAACACGATTGTTTGTGTAATTTTAGTATTTATGTCATGTGAAATAAAAACATAAAATTTTGATGGAGAATACAAAACTAATTACAGATTCTGTCTGGGGTATGTGAACTCATGGGTACAACTGGAACATCCCAGCTGAATCTGAAGCATCTTGTGAACTCGTGATTGATTTAACATTTGAGGGACACAGATAGAGGTTTTGAAGAGGGATTGAAGGAAACAGTGAACAGGGTCCAGCAGTGGTTGGTTTGTCCTTTGTGTGTTTGGCATGTTGGCAGCTCTTGATAAATGGAGTGTTCTGGAGGAATTTATTCACCCCTCACAGTTCCACTGACCCTTCTCTGTTACATAGCAACTGGACCTTCAGTGAGTGAACACTATACAGTCCACATATACAGACCGTTCATGCTGTTATGACTCCTGATATTCAAATGATATGTGTGTGTGTGTGTGTGTGTGTTCCCAGCTAATAATTTTAGGTTGTAAGAAGAACATTTTCCTAACATTTCTATTAAGTGCGTAAACATTAAACATTTTAGGAACATTCAAAATGTTCAGTTTTGTTAGATGTTAACATGATTGCTTGTTTATAAGAATGTTACTCAAACTTTGTTTCGTTTTTAAACATTCTACTAACGGCCTAAGAATAACATTTGATATATATATGATATAAAACATTTAAAAAACGTTTCCTGTTAGCAGCGTTAGCAGAAGACTGGTGGTTTGTTTATTGTCACTAAACTATTAACTAACTTCTATATATTTATTTACTGTTTTCTTTATGTTCAGGTTGAATTTATGCAGTAGCTCAAGGAATAATATGTTTTGTTGTATTCAGTGATGTGTCTCAGTGATGCCCATGATCTGAAAGGTGAGACCCAAATTATTTTGCTGCGTGTTTGCGCAGATTTTTCAATTTCACACACCTCAGCACACAACTGGAAGCTACCAACTGGCCCATCAAAATAGAAATGTTTGCATCTGTCCCGTGTGGTATTTTATCTTTTTAAAAGTTTTACCATAATCTCTTCAAAAAGACCTTCAAATACACGTACAGCTAACCGTCAAATGACCGTTTCGTTTAAAGATTATAAGATGTGATGAAATGGCATTTTCAATATGGCATTTACCTTTCATGATCAGAGGTACAGTACAGAATTGTTTTGATCAATGTACATAAACAGACAGCTACTGACCAAATATATAAATAAATGGACGTTTTAGGGGTAGAAAAGACATTGAGTCTGGAGGAGCAAGTTTTTGATCAGTGTTTCTGTTTCTTTAAGAAGGGTAAAGAAGTTGACACTTCACCAATTTGAATCTGTTCACACTGCACACGATTAGGTTTCTTTGACCCGGATCATGAGTTCAGATCCCGACACCCATTCAGCCTTCAGAACAGTGACTGTCAGACCTGCAATAACCTTGATGTTCTTAAAGACCTTTTCATCTACAGTGAGACTGACTGACTGTTTAGGGTAACATTGTTTATAATGTGTATAGATCTTTATGTGGTGTTTACAGCTTCCTCAGGTTTCAGACGTGAGGGTCATGCCTCATTCCAGCCAGGCCAAGGTGACACGCCTCTGAATCAGCATATTACTGAAGTGGCGTTCTGCCATTGGCCCACAACATGTGGCGTTCTGCCATTGGCCCACAACATGTGGCCTACATCACGTACCATTTGTTCACTCATAGCCTTTGATCATCAGTGTTTGGTTCAGTCCTATCAGCTTTCACTCACCATCCCAATATAGCTAAACCGTTGGAGAGCATTTGTGCACGACGGCAGAAGATACTAGTGTTCTAGAAGGAGAGTAGGAAGGCCAAATATGGGTGTCCTGTGACATCACTTTGTGGAGGCTGAATATTTATTAATTAATAATCTGCCACTGATTTCGTCAATGAGTCCATTGTACGTGTTTCAGTATTACGTTTGCTTTTATGTTTTCACATTCTATGTATAAGAAGCTCAGATCTCAGATCAGCTCAGAAATGTTCCTAAAATTCACACCAGGAGAGGTACATACTATAATACCAGGTAAGTGGACTAAATGTGTGCGTGCGGGAAGGAACTTATGTCAGCCAATCACAGTCTGGCTGTTGTGTGGCCGTTACTCTCTGCCTTGACACTCTCTAACCCCACTGAGACTTTGGTTCTGTGTCTAAGGTGTCCTGAGGCATTATATGGGTCTGGATGGCTGCCCTGGACTCCAGCCTACAGTCAAGCCTAACCCTGAGGCGCCTGACCGAGGATTGTGGACCGAGGACATGACGTTATGGCCTTCTTCATAGATCACACAGATCTGACCTCTCCTGTGCTGAGTGGCTTCAAAGTGGGACCACATTCTCAACACTGATCATCACATTAAGAACTGCCAGACAAGGTATTAACACACACTGTCCCTCCGCCTAAATATTCCATGTGCTGCTGCTCAGATCGTACTGTTTAGACGATGACTGAGGCAGCCTTGTAAATGTTTCAGATATTATGATGATATTAGGTGTAGGAGTTTTTCCCAGTTACAGGAAGTGAAACACAACAAAGAAACAAGCTGTTAAAATTAACTCCGGTTTTGGACTTGTTTCGGTATTGTCCTTGAGCGTTTTCAGTTCTCCTGTCAAAACATGAATTTCATTCTGATATATTCGAGAATGGTTGTTTGTTGTGGATGTGAAAATGGGTTTGGAAACTTTCAGCTGATGTTAATTAGATACGGCACAAGTATATGAAATATCCTGACTATCTCTTCCACTTCCAGTATCAAAGAGTTTTTAAACCGAATTACTTCAGAGAGAGAGAGAGAGTGATTTTCTTGATTACTGAAGTGAACTGTAGATCCAATTGTAATATCTTAGATTTCCCACAGTAATTTATTATAATGACAGCTTTGATCACAAGCTGGAGGGAGGGTGGGGGTGTCATTAAGAAAACAATATTGATCTAAACTTCATCTGTTTATTGTTCTGCTCTGTATTAATGTCTCTGTTGGTTATGGCCCTGTTATTGATTTCTATTGTTATATTGTTTTGATAACCGATACAAAATTGATACAGAATAGCGTTTGTTTTCTCGTGTTGTTATATTTATGTTTTTGGAAACAACATTTGTCTGTAGGAGCACCAGACATCAGGTCAGTTTGGTATCGACTGCAGGCAGTAAAGATGACTGGTGTTTGTTGCCATGGTTCCTCACCAAGTTAAGCTGTGTCATTTAGCCTTTATGAGAGGGCAAAATGGATCCATTGTTCTCTTTTGAAGTTCCGAGTGAATTTTCTGGGTAGAATGAGTTTTCCAGAATTTAATCAGAATCACCACCCGGAATACAATTGTGTTTTTCACACTGTTAAACACATTATAGCTTATGGATCTCAAAGGGCAATTTTGTTTAACATTGTTCTCACATTTTTTTACCTCAAGTATTTGCAAATATTAAAGTTAAGCAAGTGTAATAAAGATGGAAACCTATGGTGCCTTCATGTAGAAATAACTCATTCGATTATAATGGCTGATAAATAACGAAATCATTCAAAACCAAACAAGGCACTATATCATGAACGGCTTTTTGGAAAGCAAAGTGTTTGAGATTCAGTCCATTAAATACCATATGCAAGTGCTTAAGGATAGAAAAGGAGAGAAAAATAGTGTCGGCCATCTGTGTGCTATTTAGATTGATCCCAGCAGCTATGACTGCTTAATTCAAAAACTGTCAGGGAGCGTCATTAGGTGCGGCCATTTTGGGGCTTTGGGTTTCATTAGCCTCAGGAAGGGCCGCATTACCCTCTGGATTAATGTCAAGCCTCTTGATACAGCTCTAGAACTGTGACATCACTGGAGCTTTTCTGTAAACACACTCTGAAGATTATATAGACCGTAGCAAAAGCTGAGGAATTATAAGTGGGCTTCTTACTGCACGCGAAAAATGGATTTTGCAGCTTGTTCGGTTTAGTTAATTAAATTGTGCTAAAGCAACACATTTCCTAAACATTTGAAGTGGTCTCATTATATGCAATCTGTTTAAATTTGTGACACAGACGTTGACTGTCCATTCGCATTAAGACTAGCTGGCTGTTAACAAATACATTAAAAATATCATCCAGAAAGACTAAAATTGATCTAAACAATAACGTTCCATGCAATGTCTCTCCAGCAAACACAGAATGTTCCCATATGGTTCCTATTTGGGTTTTTTGGGGAACCAAATAAGAAAATATGGGAACGTTCCATATAGGTTCCTTTTTGTAACCATAAGCCAATGTTCTCAGAACGTTCTTGTTAGCTGGGTTTACTTCAAAACTCAGAATTTAAAACTTTATCAAATGTACGGTAATGGTTTCTTCAACTGAATAAGGTGCTCTGGGGAATTAAAAAACATCTGATATGTTGTAGTTATTTTTCACCATCCAAAGCATCTTTGTTTTTTCCTGCATTGCGGGCTTCATTTAAAATGACATCATGAGCTAAAACCACAACAGCAAAGGTGATGGTGTCTGGCCTTCCTTCCTCGCTTCTCTTCAAGCTTCTTCTTGCCGTTATCAGGAGAAAGAAGCAGGAAGCGAAACGTCAGGGCCGAAGCCAACAGTGAGCATGATAACTCTGTGTGGTTGAGAAGAGTCATCGCTGTTCCTGTTGTTATTAGTAACATCAGCTTTTCAACAGCACTCATGTCATCAGCTTCCTTCCAGCCGTTGATTATAGTCACAGTCTTGCGTCACTGAGGCCACACTCTGAAGATACGGGCTGTGTTTTTCGGGGCTAAATACTGTTTCGTTTTTTTGTTCCCAGTGTGAAAAGACTCTGCGGTTGCCCGAAATATGATAAATTCATAAGTTCAGTTTTATGACAGCTGCAATAATGGAATATAATTTCCACACAGGCCCAACTGAGATGTAATCAAGTCCTTGCTCTTTAACCCCGGCTCAACATGTTGATGTTTCTGAAGGTTTGTAGAATTACGAACCTGCTTCCACTCATGGGGTTTTGATTTTACCTGATTCAGGAGGCTGTTAAATGTGCACGATCGTGGAGTCATTTATCACACGTTCACAGCGTGCCGGTCGCATTTCCAGCGCTGGACCTCCAGGTGTGCCAGCGCTGCACATGAATCAGGAAATATCAACTGCATGTGATTCGGAGCAGCCTGGATGTCATGAAGAATAAGCATCATACGTGTGTTTTAAGGTCAAACATACTCGAGATTTAAACCGATCTGTTTTACTTCTGCTCCGCTGTAGATGTGTGCATTTAACCTCACCCTGAATCTGAGCAAGTTCAAAAGCATGACCGATATACGTCCGAACGCTTTTAAATGGGCGAGACCTTTTAAACTGTACATTTTTATATTTTTTATTTAAAACAGCTGAAGACAGCTTTGAACGTTAGACTGCAGCTGGCCTACAGAAACTATTTCTCAGCCTGTTAAAAATGGTTATTTGTGTAATCTTTAAAACCAAAGTGTGTGGTTTTTTTAAACGTTAAGATGCTTTAAAATGGATATTTTTAGTCTTGGCTGTTTCTTAGTTAAGGGACAATAAGTTGATTTCTTTAGACAGTGTGAACACACTGACAGGTTTGCGATGGGACTGTCTGTTTGTCCAACCAATGCAAGACTGAGGGGGTGTCCAAGAAATCATTCCTACTTTTTAGTTAAAAATTACCAAAAAACAGTTATTGAGCGAGTACATGACAGATCAGTGTTTATAACAGTCTCCTTTTCTTACCCAGATTCACAACAGTAAGTTTATAGTAATGATTGATTATTTAAGCTGTCGGGTCTGATTTTGCAGGAAATAGACAGAGATGAAGATCCAGCTACTGTGTCACACGATCAGGTACTGTAGAAGGTGCAGCGTTTGTAGCTTGTTCATACAGCAGCTGTTTAGAATTTACACTCATGGTCCACATTGAGAAAGTACCTCCACAAGTAACCTGCACTTTTATGTTTCGAACAGAGATGGCGGTAGAGAGGCAAGTTACCGATTGCAGCTTTGAACAATCATCTTTTGCAACTAAAGGTGCATCAGTGACACAATTCAGCTTTGTAGACCGTCGTTGGTATTAAACAAAATGACGCTTCGGAACAAAATACTCATTCGTATTGAGAGTTTATCATAGTTCACACTTCCTGATGCTATTCTGAGGGGCTGTCAACAAGTGTTGTTCTACATCCTGTGGTGGAAAAGTCTGATGATGACTATACTTAACAATGAGCAGATTATTGAGTTTCCCTCAGGAAACCTCCCTGGTGAATCGCCGAAAGCTGCGATGTAGCGGTCGCCGTGGAGACTTAAATTACCGATGGGTCCCAGTTGGCTGATTTCTAACCGTGGCCAGTTAGAAAGAGGAGGAGGGCAGGCGCAGCGAGAGAGCGAGAAAACTGAAACATCATTGAAAGATGCTCTCGAATTTAGATACAGCAGGAACAGAAAAATAGGAAACTAAAGAGTTTCACCAAAGTGCAAGTGGAGAGAGAGGCTTTGATTCCATAAACCTGCAAATGGCTGATTGATGGCTCTCAACCGAGTCGTTTTCTGCTGTAGGGACGGATCTGTCAAAATACAGACAAAAATGTCTCACATATTCTCTTATTTAGGGCAGTAAGCTCGTAGAACTTCATCAACAGTGGAATGTTATGGTGTGATTTTTTTAACCGGTGTGTAATCTTAATAGGCACAGATGGAATCGACAGACTTTTCTGTACATTTTGGGGTGGAAATCTGCAGAACTCTGCATATTAGGTTTATTTGTGGTAAAATGGATTAAACAGAGCTGAGACAGAACATTGTGAATCTTAATCCGGTTATTAGACCTCCTTGGTAGAACTGTACGTGCAGCGGTCTGCGCTGAAAGGTACATACACAACAATTGGGCACTTTTAAGACACGTACAAACCATAGCTGGGTTAACTTCTAAGTGTGCTGAAGTATGCACACTTACTTTAGAAGCTGTTTCTGTGCTCAGTGCTTGTTGAGCATGACCGTGACATACTGTAGCTCTTTCAGATACAGCATGAAAATTGTTGTTGTTTCCACAACCTTCATTTTGATAAGACGTTTTATTTCATTGTATTATCATAAATTATATGTGACCTGGTTGCTGGATGCCCTGTTTTACTTTATTGACCTATTTTAATATTAAGGTGAAAGTTCAACAAATCAATGCTTTACAGAAAAGAGCCGCAACAAAGCTCAAATCTTTTTGTGTTCCGCAGAAGGTTCGAAACGATGTGAAGGTGAGTGAGTGATGATAAAATTGTCATGTTTGGTGAGCTGCGTCTTTAAGAGTAGAGCGCTAAGGGCGCGTGAAGGACAGCTGCTGGAGTCATTATGGCTTACTGAAGATGACTTGCAGGGTCTTTGATGCAGGGTCTTTGATTTGATCTGGTTAGTGTAATTGATGGTTTATATCTTTTACATTTGTTCTTTATGCCAAGTGCAAACCCTTTGTGATGTTATTTTGACTCATTGGCTCATATTAGAGGTGTTTATGGCAGATTCGCTTCAGAATATCACTTTAAATAAATGTTATTTAACTAAAACAGTGCTTCTAGCTATTTATAGTGAACGTGTCATAGTTTGTTCTGTTCAGGTCATCATTTGCAAAGTTGATCTATTTTTAACACCTTTTAACACCTCAACAGTTTTCCTCAGTACCCACGCTGAGACACGAGAACATCTTTTAATGACTATCGAGCAAAAAATGTTCTTTTCTTAAACGTCCCCTTATAAGAGTTAGTCCTCATAAATTCTGGCATTGTTTTTAGTGCATCTTTCACATGTTAGATGTGAAAACATATAGAAGGCAACTCCCCTAGTTATTAGGAAACATTCTTAGAATGTTGGCTAACATTCTCTCAAAGTTCTCTCAAAGTTATCAAAAATGTTCTTGCAGTAACGTTAGTAGAATGTTTTTTAAAATTATAAAATTATCATGAAAATGTTTATTTTTTAAGTTGTTAGTAAAACATTTGAAAATAAAATTATTACATAATAAAAGATGTTTCAATAACGTTTGTATAACATTAATGCAGTGTTGACACTGACATAATGTCTAAAAAACTAAAATGTTCCTAGAACATTCAAAATAATTTTTTAACATTTTTGTTACTTTTTCAAGCCAAAATTGTTAACTGGGACATGGCTGTGACTGTGAACCAATAGCATTCTCTGTCTGGCTGGAAGGAATCAGAGTAACGTGTTTCTGTGACTAGCATTGACACGTAAGCGCAACAGTTACTAACCTGCTGCAGGAAAATGAGAGAACGCAGCAAAAGGTAATCAAGACTTCCACCTTCTTCAAAGCACTTGTCAGCCTGACTCTAACGATCAGCCCAGTCCAGTCATACATCTGCTCCAGCTGCAGTCCCTGGTCCAGATGTAGCTTCTCTCTCTCTGGCTTTGGCTGGTAGACAAAGTAAACACATAGGTAGTAAAACTTCAGCCAGAAGCCATCAGCACTCCAACTGCACACACCTTTGTAGGTGATCACTTCAAACACAACTCAAAGAAAGTGTAAAACACACACACACACACACACACACAGAAGTTTGTGGCCAGGTGCAGAGAGCTGTGCAGTATCCCATCCCAGTGCTGAAACACTGATTAGTCTATGGATCATGTCAGACACCCCAAGCATAATGTATAAGACAGATTTGTAAATCAAAGTCAACCGAGGTCAAGCTAAAGTCACCTTTGAAATGTTTTTTTTCTCCTTCACCAAGAAGAGGTTAGTTACATTGCCATGTGGTGAGGTATTTCTTAAACATCACTCAGGTGTAGAGCGAGACCGTGTAATGGAATCATGTATGTGTGTCAGTGTTATTAATTCTTACTATGGCTTGGAACTTTGGCTGATTGATTTTTCCCAGAGGATCTGGCAACCTAATTCGTTGTTTTTACAGTGCTTGTACAGTGTTTAAATGAGTGAAAATTGACCCTGTCCAATTTAAATCTATGACACATACATTTTAATAATCATCAGTATCATAAGTAATCACCATTGTGATTCATATTACCAGTCTGACCGGTATTTTAATTGTTTTTCTTCGTATTGCCTCGATTTTACCTTCTTTTTTCCAGATGTAATAGCAGTTTTAGAAGCTCAACAGAGTCAGGAGCTCTAAACTCCACTTCACAAGCTTCCAGTCTCAGTGGGTATCTTCTCAAATGTCTGCATGAAAAACCAAGGTCAGCCGGTGAGTGTAGGTCTTTGTGATGCAGTGTGTTGGGTTCTGAGATGACCCGTGCCTGCATAAGATCAAACCTTTGACTCCCAACCAGAGTAGATGTGGTTCCAGCTAACAGGGAACGTTCGCAGAATGTTGGCTAACGTTTTTGCAAAGTGATCAAAAAGGTTCTTGCGGTAACATCAGTAGAACTTTTAGAGAACGTTAGAGCCAATGTTCTGAGAACGTTCCCTATTAGCAGGGACGCTACATGGCATTCGTCTGAACCCACTGCTCTGGGATCTTCTTCACATCTCTACATAACATGCCATTGTGTAGATAACCAGATACAACCAAAGCCTTGGAGAAACATCACAACATATGTTAGATAATGAGGCTCAGCTGTCCCGTTGGTTTCTCTGACATACCCGCTTAATCAGTGGTGGCTCTGAGGATAACGGGGGTATTTCACTGGAGATACATGAAGCAGACTGATAGCGCTGCCGCAGGCTACGACTAGCCGGCTAAGTTAGCGCTCAGGGCGGGTTCCTCTGCATTTGCCTGCCATCTGTCGCTCAGGCACGAGGCCAGCAATACGACAGGACCCCCACCTGGGAAGCTAGTTGCTTCACTATCAAGCTGTATATGTTTGTATCTACTATCCACTGCCCCCTAGTTTGACCTTAAATCATTCGGACTAGAGATGCAAATCCACCTATTTTTATAATAGGCTAGCTGGTGGGTTGTATGAGAGACTAGTCTATTAGCCATGTATTTAGGCTAGTTAACCTCCACCACACTCAGATCAAATATGTTCTTATGATGTGTTCTTGTGGGATGTGGAGAGGGTATAAAATAATTAAATAGATTGCAATGGTTATAAAAGCACAACGCTAACAGCGCAAGACGCGACACAACAAACGTCCGTCTAGGTACAAAGACCAGCATTTAAAAATATATATAACTGTTGCTGCACAAAATGTCTCGCGTATAACAGAAACCTGCAGAGTACCTATAATAACAGGGACGTTGCTCACAGCGGCCATTTTGTCTGACAGCAGTCTTGAAGTTTATTATTAAAGGCGGTAAATGTGCTACACGAGCGCCGTTTTAATGGCTTTAGCGCCGTCGCTTTTAAGAGGGTGAATTTATAGACTATAGACTTCTTGAAGAGTAGTTAGCATGCTGATGGTGTAACAGCTAATGCACAGCATGCGGTAAGCACACTAAAACCTTAATCTTTACATTCACCCCCTCCAAATGTGACCTGTCCCTAATATTCACCATGATCTGCCGAAGAACAGGCGTGTGATGAAGATGAGACAGTGTGACTTGTTTTATACTACAGAATGCAGACAGCAGAATGCTATAGGCAGCATTTTTGCCATCTTTTCTGTGTGTCATTTGCTGTGTGTACTTGGCAACATGCTTTCCTGATTGTCCATAGGACCTCAGCTATCAATGGCACCCCAGCTAACAGGGAACGTTCTCAGAACATTGGCTAATGTTCTCTAAAAGTTCCCTCAGGTTATCAAAAAGCATTCTTGCAGTAACAGTAGTAGAATGTTGTTTTCATGTTACATATCATATTTATCAACAACGTTATTCTTAAGTTGATAGTGGCATGTTTTTAAAACATTGCAAATTGTTTGAAAAAAAAAAGTTTGAATAATGTCCTTATAACCAAGCCATTACGTCAATATTGTTAGTCTTGCACCCAAGCAATAACGTTCCTTGAACTTTCAAAAAAACATTTTTAGTGTTTTTGTTACTTTGTTATACTTGTACTTGTTATAGAAACGTTAGGGAAACATTCTTACAATTTAGCCAAACATCAGAAGAATGTCGCGAGAGCAATGAGGTCCCCCAACACAGCCTCATAACACAGTTCCTCTTGCCTCTGTCAACTGGAGGAGAGGTGAGAGCATCATGAATCACTTTGTCAGACACAGGGGTTTTTAAACTCTCCTCACAGTCACCATCACTTTGTACCTTGCTGTTTTCCTCCACGAGGCTGCGAGTGTGTTTCTGAAAGCGTTGGCACGTTCCCTGCAGATGATCCTGCGTGGGTAGCTGACTCGGGCCTGGGCACAAAGAACGCTGTCAAAAACCCTTTGTGAACTGGATCTTAATGTCTTCATTCTGGAGCGAGTGTTTGGGTATTAGATCTGCTTAATGGGTTTAGGAGTGTTTTGCACACATTATAATGTTATTGTGGAATTGATTTCGGATAAACCACATGGCAAAAGTGGTGTTTTAAATCATGCCCTGACACATTCTGTTTGTTTTGCTGTGGCTTGGGTTACATGACTTTTTGGCCAGTACAATGTCTGAAGTGGAGTGTGTGTGCGCGCGCATAACTACGGTTGGGTTTAGGTCATATTGCTGTGTTTTATCATCTCTGGGGGATGTATTCTGCTGGTTTGGTGTGATTTTTCACAAACTTCTTTGTCTCTGTCATAGAGGAAGGCTTTGTTTGGTGCTGAGAAGGTCCAGCTGGGCAGAAATCTGGGCCTGCTGGATCATTTTCCCTACATACAGTTTATAGGAAGTTGGTGTTGATTGACAGGCAAGCGTTCTGGGCCTGTTCAGACAGGGTTCAATGCGGATGTCTGCTTAATGAGGTTGGTTTTGAAGGATTATAATCAGGGAGGGGATATTACTGACCATATGTGTCAGCGCAGATGAACCAACCTCCCAGGCTGGTGGTGTCAAAAGAACATTTTCTGCAGGTCTTATTTAGCATGGAGCCGCGCAGCTCTGTGTCACAGCCTCCCAGGGGTGACTTAGCACAGCTAACGTCTATGACAGATAAGTTATGCTAAACAGATTACGCGTGTTTGCAGGACCTCAGAGGCACAGCTTGGCTTCATGGAAAACTGGATTTTCACATCTTGGCTTTCAGCATCTTTGGCGAGGACTGAAAATGTATTGTAATACCTTTAGGTTCATGAAAGCTTTAACTCAACTAATAATCAGAGTGGAGACCCAGCTAACAATTTTAGGTTGTAACATTTTAATCAAGTAACAAAAACATTCATGTCAATGTTCTAGGAACATTCAGAACATTCAGTTTTTAAACTTGGCGTTAATGTTATTGCTTGGTTATAAGAACATTGTTCAAACCTTTTTTTAATTCTGTAACGTTTTAAAAATGTTCCACTAACAACTTAAGAATAACGTTTATATGATATATTTATTTTACTTTAAATCTTTAAATTTCTTAAACTTTAAATTTTTTTACTTTTTCTTAAACTTTACATTTTTTTTACTTTTGTTTCTGTAAGACAGTCGTGTAAAGCATTTCCATGCATGTTGTACTGTGTATGATCTTGCACGTGACAAATAAAATTTGAATTTGAATTTGATATATAACATTAAAAAGTTCTACCAACGTTACTGCAAAAATGTTTTTGAGAACTTTTAGAGAATGTTAGCCAACGTTACTGAGGAGATGCCTTCGATTCACAACGCACAGCCCAGAACTATGAAAGAAATATGGGGTACAAACAGAAATGAAAAAGGAAAAAATAAAAACTCGCCCTCGGAAGCGCTCTGTGACATATGGAAGCGATCACAGAGCTGGGCACCCATCTGTGAGCACAGCCGCGGCCCGCTGGCACCCAAAAGCCACTGCGCGCGATGGGGATAATCCGTGGAACAGGATCCATGGGATTGTGATGGTACTCAGAATTCCATGGGAACAGAGATTTGACCAGGAAGAGGGAATGGAGTAGATGGATTGTAATGGTGCTGGGTGCGGATGTTTAATGGTGTTTACAGAAAACCGGTGCGCAGGCGTTGAAGATAGTTCATCAAGGTTACTGGTTCTTTGGTTTGAGTGCTCATGAATAGCCCTCAGCAGGGGTGAGTGCTGCTTCCTCATCTCCTGTGATGTTAATGCCAAGTCTTCTGTTTGGAAATGTTACTGGCACTGTGTTTGTTCTTGTGTTCTGAACTGTGATTGTATTTGACCGCCCGGGCCAAAAAAGTCAGATTATGGTTCCGTTTAATTTTATTCACTGTGCGTCCACATGAGTGATTGTTCAGTAAACGTGAGAGTTGAAACGAAGTTTGTGAAATGAAGTGGAATGAAATTGGCCTTGAATTTCAACCGTGTTTATTTAAGTGAATGATACTAAATACATGTATTAAAACTACAGTACATGATTAAGAGCAGAATGCGTCATGTAAAAATGCCATCACTAAAACCACAATGAAGGAATGCAGCTTTATTCCTGCAGGTTTAATCACAGTCTGAAATCACATTTCTCCTCTCTGATGTCATTTGTTGCTTGTTAACAAATGAAAAATGACCTGTGTTACAAAAGTTTTCAGGTTTGATTCATATACTTTGTAATGTAAATGCTTTAGAGGGCTGTAGTCGGCTGGTGTTTTGTTAGTCATCGGGATTTCAAATGGGCCGTCTCGAACCCGTTCCGCACTCGCTCAACCACTTCAAGTTTTCTCAGAATGAAAAATTTATAGCAGGTTGGTAAATTTTTTATGGCCCCATTTCAGTGGACCTCTGATGGCATGCTGTGTTCTGTATCAATCCAGCAGTGACCGGCCCTTAAAATCTCACAACCAGTCCCATGAGCCTGTCTGACACACACGCACACGCACACAACTGAAAAGTTACACAGAGTGCGCTCTGTTCGGTCCGATAAATCCCTCGGGACTAGACCTCTTTGATTTACTGCCCTTGACGAGCTGGGCTTTTCCAGAACCAATGGCACTACCGGAAGAGCCTAAGTTCAATATACTCCGCACGCAATAAATGAACTTTAAAAGCAGCGTTGTATCTTTTCAGCTTTGGTAACCCATTGAATAAAATGTGCTGAAACTTTATAAGATGACACTCAGCAAGAAGCTCTTTCACTCAACATGTCTGGTATGTTTGTGTGTACGTGTATATCTCTGTGTGTGTGTGTGTGTGTGTTTGACCCCGGCCCACAGACCTCCCCTAAAGCTGTACTGCTTGGGGCCCCAATTAACACCTCACAGCACTGGACACACCTGTGACTGATTAGCGTGCGAGTGTGTAACCAATGTGACGTGCCTTTCCTCATAAAACAATACAGCAGATGCAGGCTGACCCGACATATAGAGTTATTTTCAACATGAGTGCACGCTTGTAATTTCCCTTCCTGAATCCATGAAAGTTCTATTGCCTGTAATGCAATTGGTTGGTTTCAAATTCTACTGTATGTGCGTGCGTGCGTTCCTAGTATGCACTACATTATAGGGACCAAGTGTCCCTTCAAGTATAGTAATACCAGTAAATGTTGATCTTGTGGGGGCATTTTTTGGTCCCCATGAGGAAACAAGCTTATAAATCATACAGATCTTTGCTGAAAATCTAAAATAGCAGTTTTCTGTGATGGTTAGGTTTAGGGGTAGGGCTAGTGTAGGTGGATAGAATATACAGTGTGTGTGTGTGTGTGTATGTATGTGTGTGTGCTGTATAGGGGCCTAACTAATGTGGCTTATACAGCCTGCGGCAAGATGTGGTTAACCTTCATTTTTACAGGCCGCATTAGCTGTTGCGCTCCCTGCAGGTGGTGCATGTAAAAGAAGAAACAGCTGCTCAGTGGCTTATTCCCTCCTTGCGCCTCCTCAGGAAGACGACAGTCCCACAGGAATCAGGCTGACCTCCGCCATCGGTATTTGACGAGCTTGTTGGCCGGGCGTGGTAAGCCGGCTTCTTATCATCAGGAAGTTGTCAGGTGGAAGATATTTCAGTTTGTTTGTTTTGCAAATGTATTTGTTTCCGCTAATGCAAACAATTAGGTGACATCCTATAGAAGAACAAGCGCGGATTCATCTGCAGCTGGACGTGCACGGGTGCTAATGAATTTACCTCACACTCACGGTTGCCATGTTGGTTACAAGCAAGAAGCTGAGATTTAGTTAAATACCTAAAAAGGTCCTTCCCGTTAAAATGATTGTAGGTAAGCAGCAGTAAAGGATAACTGATTAACCATTGTTTTTAGCAGTGCTAACTCATTTTAATTCGTTCTTGTTTTTGCCTTCAGATGAAAATGTTCTGTCATTAAAAAACTGCTATAAAGTATTAAGACAGTGTCACTTATGTCATAGACATGGTGTTTGAATCATGTACATTGTCTTATGTACATTTCAGTATATATGCATTATAAACCTTAAAAAACACTGTTTCAGTGAGTTAAAATTAAGGCCATATTCTCACTCTAAAACATGCTCCAAACACAAATGTCTAGTCAAAATTATATATAAATAAATTCTAATTTATTTGACTATATTTGAAACGACGTAGTCGATCATTTGTTTTGTATGCCTAAAATGTCTATGTTGGATTGCAGCGTATTATACAAACTAAACTCCAAGAAGTTTGATTCTTTTTGCGTTTGAAAGAGTTTACAACCACTCTAGTGTTTGTTATTGTTAATCAGCACCTTGCCGTTCAAAGTCCAATATATGTCAACCGTGCTGTTTTGTTTTGGACTTTACTTGTCTGGCAGCGTGACTGTCAAACTCCAGGCCAAGTCACACAAACGTGCTCCATTATTATTTTCCTAGTTAACATTAGAGAGGACAGTCATGCTTGTGGCCATTATCTCCTGTGGCGTAAGTCTTTGTTTTGAATAAGTCTCGGCATCAACCTATTCGAAACACTTACAGAAGTATGTAGTCATTCTGAAATGGCTTTTTTTGCTGTCATCACAGCCATTTATAAATGCTGTGGGCTTATTTGTTTGGCCCGGTGTCATATGTCTCTCCTGAGAATGCGTTCATGTGAAGAAAGAACCAATTATGTGTCATTTTTAAGCCCGTCTCCCATAATCACCATGGTGATATTTAAAATGTGATTAAACTCACAGGAGTACTTCCATGTGCTCAGTGTTCCTTCATTTTAGCAGAACTGGAGCGACCAGATTAGCTGTATTATGTGTAGCAGTGAAGTTCACACCAGGAAGTTTTCATAAGGTTTTTTGTCTATAGTCAAATTACAAAAAATGTAGTTTTTTCTTGCAGTGCTTTTATGTGTTGTTTTTAAATGTCTAGTTTAAGTGCACTCGAAAGTGAACACACAATGACCTCGCTAGTGGTATACATTCAGCAAGTGTGAAGTATGAATTGAAAATCTATCATTTTTACTGGGAATAGTTGTCACTTGTGTATACAATTTATGAATAAACTTTTTAAGAATAGAGTATAATATATTTAGGAATATTTGTTGACCAAAACAATGGTTTGATAGGTGAGACCGGGGCTAGTTGTCACACATTGTGTATATGTTTAACATGTGAATCAATTTGTTCGCCCTCATTCCTCTGTCCTCTGTCATTCCTCATTCCTCTGTCTCTCTTTTCATTTGTCTTCTCCATGACACGGTTACAAGAGTCCTCTTAGACTCATGCAGTTATCTGTTTATCTCAAGCAGATGAGGAACTTCCTCTATGTGTGTATACACAATATCTTGGCACGGCGGTCGGGAATCCAGTGTGAAGGAATCTATCTTTATAATCGGAGGCATGCAGGTATGCATCCTTCTGAATTCCAGTCTCTTTGTTTTCGGATGCACGGGAAGAGTCGGAATGACTCGTCTGTTGACTTGACATCCTTGGAAAGTCCGGCAGGGCTGCACACCTGCTGTCCATACAGAGCTGTGGAATCCCTGCGCATGGACTGAGGATGCGAGATCTGACAAGTATGCAAGCGGCCAAGCGCCCTTAGCGTGCGTCGAGGAAACGGTCAGGAATGTCAGAGTGATCATAGCTTCCATATCCTCCCCCGCAGCCAAGAATTTTAGCATTGTTTGAATGGCTGCGCTGTTAATCATTAATATAAACACCTGTAAAGTTAATATAATTCATCAGCCCTCTTGTTGATGGTTTTCCCCTTGTGTTGACGGCCCGGCAGGAAATCATGAGGTCCTTGTCTTCCATGATAACCTTTGTAACATTTTTAAAACATTCCACTAACCACTTAAGAATAACGCTTTTGATTTATTATATATAACGCTAAAATGTTTTACTAACATTACTGCGAGAACGTTTTTTGATAACGTCGAGGGAATTTTTAACGAACGTTAGGCAACTTTCTAAGAACGTTCGCTGTTAGCTAAGATAAACTGAGCGTAACGACTGCGTCTGGTTTTGGTTTATGTATTAATTTATGGCAGTCAGGCATGCAGACAGCTGACAGTGGGCTGTGAAGTCTAGTGTCATTGAGTGCACTGGCGGCTTGACAAGTGCCCCATCTGACAGAGGCCAGGCCGAGCGTCCTTGACAGTTGCGTTGCTCTGCCAGGAGTGCTTCACTGGCAGCAGAATGTATAATTGGTGACACGATGAGCAAAGAGGACTCTTGACAGAAGTCCTGGGCTGAAGAAAAAGGCACACTGATGGCCTTCACAAAGTCAAAGATGTCTGATAAGCGCATGCTTGATTGAAACTCAGTGCTTGCCTGCTTGGTTTAAAGTATAGCCTTACTGGGAGACCATTAAAGGGACAGTTCACCAAGTACCAAAATAATACAATCTGTCATAATTTGTTTAAAAATCATAAGACATTCCATCTTGCATGGAACACAAAAGCAGAATGATATCCCAGCGAATAGGGAATGTTTTCAGAACGTTGGCTAGCGTTCTCTAAAAGTTCATTCAAAGTTTTCAAAAAACATTTTTGCAGTAACCAGTATTTAACTCCCTCAGTACAGTGTAAAACGGAAGGCACCTCATGAATTCGGCTAAGAGAACCAGTGTTTACTAAAAAAAAAGAAGATTTACTGTTATGCTACAATGTGAAAAATAGCAATAATAATGTCTTGTTGCAAACATGGTCTCACTGCTGCATTTGTCTCTCATTTTTATCTCTTTATCATCCTTAAGTGCTTCTTATTCAGGCCGGAGTTTTTAATAAACTGTGCTCTTATGTTTTAAGAGAACGGCATATTTTTCATGAATTCTCATGAATTCCTGTGAACTTTCAGCTCTGTTTTATTTAGTTTTTGCATCTGATGCAATTATGAGAAAGAGGCTGAACGCAGCTCTCATGAGAAAGAATGAAACCTGGATCCATTGTGTGACAGTTTCAGACTCATCTTTGTGATCAAGGGCTCCATTATTCTTCATAAGTGAGGTCACTGACTTACCCAAAGCTGTCTGCGCTCTTGAAGAACACAGACTGTTCAGGAACCATTGAGATGAGATGATGAACTCATGGCTGTTTGACTGTCTATGATGCATGTTCTTTGTAATACATTGATGTCAGTGAAATAAGTTAATGAACATCTTTTCTAATTTAAGCATCAGGCTCTCCCAGGCATTTATGCCTTAAAGTTTTAGCCAAAAGATCAAAGGGCACTTTAAGAGTATTTTTCCCTCGGTTGTTTTGTTCCAGACTGCAGTGTCCAGAAAACAGTGGCCAGAATTAAATCTACAGAAATGGACGTGCATTTGGTTTGCTCATCTTTTGCATTACTGGAAACAGTCAGAATCATTTTATCTTATATCTTATTTTGCAAAGTGATTCCTTGTTTATAATATTTCAAAATAATATAATGTTCTGTTTCATTCCCTTTAAATTAGATTTTGCATCCCAGATTTTCAATGGCGTCTTAGACCTTTTTAACCCCGCTGTGTATTGTGATCTGGTTGGTGTATCTTTTTTCCCAGGATGCATTGCAGGATTTGCAATTAATTTCAGTCTGTTTATTGTTAATACGCTGTTTACTTATTCACATTAACAACGTATTACTCACAGACCTGTACTTTATACTTGTTTTTATACATGTATAAATAATAATGCATTTATTAAGGGGCTTCATTTCACTAATGTTTTGACACTTTCATTCAAAAATTTTGCAAAAAACAGTCACAGTTCATCAGAATCTGTCGTACTGTAATGAAATTTTATTTCACTAGTTGACGTAAAACGTATTGACTCTCCGTTCTCATTATTCAGTGTGGATTCACAGAACAGAAGCAGAGACCTTTGTGTGTTTGCTGTGCAGGTCAATGGTCTCGTGGTGTGCGTGGTCCAATTCATGGTCAATGTGGTGATGTGGTTCCCAGATATCGCTTTAGGTTGTAAAAACATTTCCCTAACATTTCCATTAAGTAACAAAACATTAATAATTTTATTTTGAAAGTACTATTAACATTCAGTTTTTAGATGTCGTATTAAAATTATTGCTTAAGAGTTATAACTTTTTTAAATTCAAACATTTTAAATTCTGTGACGATTTTAATCAATAACTTTAACTTTAATTTAATAACTTAAGAATATTGTTTTTGATATGATATACAATGTTAAAAAATATGTTATGCTAATGTTTCTGCAAGAACGTTTTTGAGAGACCTTAGCCAACATTCTGGGAACGTTCCCTCTCATGCCACAGGAGGAAGTGCTGAAATGTTAGATGTACAATCAGGAAATTCTCTCTGATTCTCAGTGGGTGTCTGTATTCCCGTGATGGAGTTTTCCTGGCCTCCTTCACTAACACAGCACCCAGCTGGGCAGAGGCTTGTCCAGAATCTCTGTGGCTTTGCTTCAGATTTATGAGAGTTCTCTCTTTGTTTTGCTTTTCTTTTCTGTTGTTTTGCTTGTGTTTTAGAGACTGTGAGTTAACATAATGAATCAACGAGCAGAGAGAAGGTCAGGCATCAGAGGGACACGTGACCGGTCATCTGCTTTGACCATTTGTTAAAAAAAAGGAGACATGCAGAGAACTGCTCCCTACTGAAAACAGCTGCCTAAACTAGCATAAGCTTATGTCTTAGCTGGTCTCCCAGCCTGGTCATTTTTGCTGGATTTAGAGGGGTTTTGGGAATTTGTCAACTGGCCAAGCTGGAAGACACGCTGGACAACCAGCTAAACCTGATATACACCAGCCTGGCAATGCTGAAGCACCAGCTAGACCAACCAAAGACCAACTTGGCCAGACCAACTTTAACACTCTTTAAAAGTTATCAAAAACATTCTTGTAGTACTGTTAGTAGAATATATTTTTTGTGTTATACTGTATATAATATATATATATCAAAAGCATTATTCTTAAATTGTTAGTAAAACTTTTAAGAATTGTTTTGTAAACATTTTGTAACTTTTAAAAGTTACAAAACGACTAAGTGTTTAAAACACTGGATGTTTTGAACAGTCAAAAGAACTTTCAAAATAACATCTGGAAACGTTAGGGAAATGTTCCCAGAATTGTTAGCTGGGTGAGACCATCAAATCAGCTAAGGCTGGTTTAAGCTTATTTTAGCAGGGAATATAATCCAGCCTCACGCAAACTAACAGAGATTTGTTCTGATTTAAACATGATGTAATGGACGCAGCTGAAGTGTCTGTTTTTGTGCTCAGTCTGAAGGGGTTCAATCAGCTGTAATGGGCAGGTCTCAGCCTCTCCAAAAAAGGGGCGTGGCCATCTCGCCACGGCCCATTAGCGCCACAGTTTACTTTAGCCTAGCAAGTTCAGAGGAACCTGAAGGTCACAAAACAAATGTAACACTTACATGTAAACATAGCGCACACGGAATGTGTTTGCCAATCTGCCAAAGACCTTTTCCTACGTACCACAAAATAAAGTTTTAATCTCGAATAAAATCACATGTGAACGCCAGAGAAAGGGGGACACAAGGTTAAAGTCCGTAAATGTTAAATGTGCGAGTGAAAACTGATAGGTGAGGTGTATGAGTGCCAGGAATATAATGGGCTAAGAATAGAGTTTGTGACCATACGAGTGGAACGACAGTGTGAGGGGTCAGAAGAAACAGTCTGGTCACTCTTTCGAAGTAAAGAGGCCAGCGATGTGTGCGTGTCAGCGGTTGTGTTTCTTTTGTCAGGGGTCAGCAGGGGTACACACTCAGTGTTTGACTGGATGTGTCAGACAGGTTGCTCTGCTTTCATGCCAATCTGTCTATTAAACTCTGTCTCGTTTGGCCCCTGTGTCCGTCTGTTGCTCTCTCTCTTACACTCTCTCTTTCCTAGTGGAGAAAAAAAATCAATGTGTCACTGTCTGTCAGTGATATTGCCTCACTCGTATGCCTCAATTTTGCAGAAAAATGAGTGTGGATGTGTTGTAATATTGATGAACCACCCAAAATGAAAGCAAAATCTGTTTTTCTTTAAGATAAAGATAAAAACCAGCAACTTTATTTTGTTATTAATTAATTTTGTGCTAAGTAGTTTTATATGAAATGATAAGTTCACAATAACTTTCTGAGATAGTAAAAGATAATGCATCATGTCGCAGTGCACAAATATTCTTTCCCAGCAGTGTGCGTAAAATCCAAAATCACAGATTTCAGAGAAATGGTCATAGCTCAGATGTTGCAATAATAAAATGTTGTGAAACTTTATTAATTCGTTGCACCTGGTGCTGAGGTACACACACACTCACACACACACACACACACACACACTCACACACACTCACACACACACACTCACACACACACACACTCACACACACACACACACTCACACACACACACACACACTTACACACACACTCACACACACACACACTCACACACACACACACTCACACACACACACTCACACACACACACACTCACACACACACACACAACGTGCACAAATTTGTACTCCGATGTCCTCATTTGTCAAAACACAATAAATATATAGTAAAAAAAAATTAAATTGTAAAAATGCAGAAAGTTTTCTGTTAGGGTTAGAGTTTGGGTTGGGGTAGTTTATATTGTGTGTAACTAGATAAGTAAACGTGTGTGTGTGTGTGTGTGTGTGTGTGAGCAGTTGGTCTGATTAGGGTCCCCATAAAACATAGCAAAACTTCTCGGCTGAGACTGCAGTAACTTCCTCTATGATTCAAGTGAAAAATATTCAATGACAAACTAGTCAATTAATTAATTGAAATATCATTTAACGATCAGAGACAAAACATACACAAATCCTCATTCAATGAAGCAAGAGACAGGATGCTGGAGAGAGAGGGGAAGCTCGAGCTGGCCGATAGGAAATAAGGACAGAAGCTCGTCCTTGAAACCAGCCTGCACTTAAGATCTCCCTTCCTCCCTTCCCTGCGTTTTCCTGTTTACCAACCAGCTCCCTCGCTTGTTTGGATGTTTTCCTATGGTCCCCTGAGTCGATATCTTCCTGGTGCACGTGGACACTCACCTGACTGAATCGCTCCTGTCTCGCTGCCGGATGTCATTAAAAGGCTCAGGAGATCGACGGGGGGGGCGTCTGATGGAGTCTGAAGTGCGCTGCATTGTTTGGAAAACACGTATGATTTTGCCTTTGACTATTTCTAGAGACACGTCTTGCTGCCTCCATTTCTCCACATTGACTCTGTGTAACTGTACAGGTCTGGTGTTTTCCACCAATACCTGTGTTGTGAAATTATTCAGTGCCACTTAAAGGTGCTGCAGAAATTCAATTATTCCCGTTTGCAAATGCCCAGCTAACAATTTGAGGTTGTAAGCATGTTTCCTAACATTTCTATTAAGTGATAAAAATGTTATTCCGAAAGTTCAAGGACGTTGTATTAATGTTATTGTTTGGTTATAAGAATGCTTTTAAAACTTAATTCTGTAACGGTAAGAATAGCATTAACTTAAAAATAGCATTTTTGATATATGATATACAACATGAAAAAAGTTCTTCTAACGTTACTGCAAGCATGTTTTTGATAACACTGAGGAAACTTTTAGTGAACATTCGCCAGCATTCTGAGAACATTCCCTGTTAACCGGGTGACCTGATTCTTACAACACAATGCTGGCAGATAAATGCTGGCAGATTTTTCGGTCAAAATTAAGTATGAACTAATGAATTTTAAAAAATGTAATTTTCCCAACAATAATTGATATGGACATGGAGCGATTATGTTTGAATGCCAAAATGGCTTCCGTTCAGCGGGAAGCAACATTCCACCAAATTATGGCATGTCCGTTCTTTGTCTGCATACAGTGTATCCTCCCATCTTATCACTGATGACCTCATGACCTCTGCGTCTGGACTTCTGTGATGCGGTGTGGTTTGAACTCGGTAAAGGTCGCACAGGTCTGGCCAGTTAAGCTGCTTGCCTGTGATGGGACCTTCATCTTCTCTTCTCTGGCTATTGAGGCTGCAATCTTTAATGCAGAACGCGTCACACAGCCAGGTATGTAGCTTGGTCTCCAGTCCAGTGTTTTCTGTCCATTGTTGTGCTCACAGTGGCATCAATGGGGCTCAAGGCCTCAACATTAACTTTATGATCAGTACTACAATGATGCTAAAATGAAACAGAAACGTTCTATGAACTTTTAAAATGTCCAGTTGTTTAGATGTATTAATGTTATTGCTTGGTTATAAGAACGTTAATCAATTTTTTTAATTATGTAACTTTTTAAGATATTCCTCTAACAACTTAAGAATAATGTTTTTGATACATATGATATATAATGTAAAAAACTTTGACTGCAAGAATGCTTTTTGATAACTTTGAAATAACTTTTATAGAACGTTAGCCAAAGTTCTGGGAACGTTTCCTGTTAGCTGGGTTTAAACTTTCAAATCACTTTTCGAGTGTGTCTATACCCAAACATGCTGTCTATTTGGCTGGTTCACTAGGTTTTGAAACACATACTCGTTTGTTGTTTTAAACGATGGCCCTTTTGTCCTGTGGGAAAGTGACATCGGATGACCCTCGTACCAATAAAATACGACCGCAATAAAGAGAGTTTTCTCCTCATTGTGTGGTCAAGCATCTATTTCTGCTCATTAATGGACAGACTACTGTCTCTGTTGTGTTTTCACATCACGCGCTGTAATAACAACATTGTCCAGCTGTTTCTCATTCTGTCTGTGTGTCGTAAGGCGCTTCTGAGAGAAGTTCTGCGTTTCGGCATGACAAAGGTTTCGGGCTGCTCTGTTCTCTCGACGCTTGTTTCAGCGTCTCTGTGAGTCTGGAAGGTTATTCAAAGTATGTGTCATTGTGTTCTGTGGTGTCACCAAAAACAACTCTTGACCCATAAATATTTAACAGAGCTGACTTTCATAGAAGCTTCACTTTCACCTCTCCCTCTGCGAAAGACCCTTGGCTGTTTGCATCACCCCTCACCCTCTCGCTCGCATAAATATTTATAAGAGAATGTAAGGAGGGCAGTTTTGTTGGGGTATCTGTGATGTAATGTGACGGACCGCTACGAAGTAGAGGAGAGTGGGGTAAGATGTGTCAGTACCATATATTACATTCTTTAATGTAAAACATTAAAGGGCCCATCGTATGCAGCTGCCTGTGATTAGGAGATACACATGATTAATATGCATTTTGTGTTTTATAATATAAAATGCATTATATTATATTAGATTATATTAGATTAGATATTATTAGCAGTAAATAATAATGATTCATTACATATTAATTAATTATGTACATATTTAAACATATGTATATAATGTCTGTATGTATATTTATGTATGTGTAATGAAATATATCAATAATTAAAGATTTACGTTTATTTGAACAGAGCTCTGTGTTATTCACAACTAGAACATACACATTCATTCTGAGGAGCAGACGCACAGTGGGGTCTCATCCTCGGGTGCGAGCAGCATGTGTGGAGTGTGTGTGTTAGTACAGCTCTGCTCCAGCACCCCGGAGACCACCCGCTGATTATGTAAAACTCCTCCGCCTTTGAGTGTCTAAGCACAACTGACAGGGAAGTTCAACATCCATCTCGCCCGACCCTGTCTGACCCGTCTTTTCCCCCCATTTCTCAGGTTCTGATTACACAGATCAGGCACCAGCATCGGGATCGAACACCAGCCTCGATCATCAGTCACTTCAGCTGCCATCTGACAGCTCCCATGGTCTGCTCGAACCTTCTCCACGGTCACCCCATCCCTTCTCCCTCTCATCATTCTCCGGGCGAGAGATCCACTTCAAAGTCTCACATCTAGACCCGCATGCTCACTGAGGTTATCACAGCTCGTGAACTCCCAGGAATATCAGATGGATTAATGGAGGTATCTCGCCACCGAATAAATGCAGCCTAAAGTCAATGGGTTGCATTATGTGTGGAGGAGTTCATTCTGTTGTATGATTTGATGGTACGTTCATGACCATCTTAAACACGCATTGGCGTGATCCTCATTCCACGTGTTGACATCATGTTGCTGTTTTCTTTCAGCACAATCTGAAGTGAATATTATAGCCAGTGTATGCTTTCATTACTTTTGTAGACTGTAACTGTAAATTTTTTTATTGTTAACTGTAAATTGTGTTACATTGTACAATACTAAACTATTTAGAATTTTGGTCGCAGTGGAGGATTGTTTTATTTTCTGCAAGGGGCATCCCAGCTAACAGGGAATGTTCTCAGAACATTCTCTAAAAGTTCTCTCAAAGTAATTAAACAAACGTTATTGCAGTAACATTAGTAGAACTATTTTTTAGCATTCTTATAACCAAGCAATGGCGTCAATACAAAAAAACTGAATGTTTTGAGCTTTCCTAGAACATTCTAAATAACGTTTTTTACTCAATGGAACATAAGTGAAACATTGCTACAATCCTTACAGTATTTTTAGCTGGGATCATATTTTTTATTTACAATAATGCTGCTTGTTGCAGGCCATGACCTGCTGGCTATACATCCAAACACATGTATTCATACTTTGTCTAAAGGGAAGTTAATGATGAATGAGTTGAGTTGAGTTGCACAGCAGTACTAACCTAAACTTTAAAAGCTAACATCAAACACATTCCAAACTCTATGAAAAGTTCACCTGCTTTAATCTACACTTTGCAAAGGCTGAAGCAATTACCATTTAGAAAGAGAAATGTCTGCCTGTCCGTGCCAAAAACACACAGTAATCAATCTAATCTGAAGGGAAATTGTATTTACGGTCTGCTACTTTGTAACCTAAACATGTCAGTGTTGACAGAAAGTGTTTGTTATGAAGTGAATTCTGTTTCCTTTACTCAGAGATCCACGATCTGAGGCTGAAGGTACACAGTGCATCACGTGACCCAGCATGTGTGCTACTCTTGAAGGATTTCCTCTCCCCTCTTTTTCTCCTTTCCATTTGTCACCGCACAACATATTTCAAGTAAACACAGGCTCACGCTGTGTGTCCTTGGTCTCGATGTCTATGATTTACGTACTAGAACCTCCAGGCATGTGGTTACTGTAGTCACATCAGAGATAATGATTGACAGAACAAACATTACCGGGAGCGATGGCCGGACGCAGTCAAAAGCAAACAGGTCACCTTAAATAACAAACTAGATATTTGCATGTTCAAAAAAACAGTAAGTGGTTTCCTAAGCAGAATTCACAACACAGTGCTAAGTTGTTGTAGGTGGTTGCCAGGGTGTTGCTATGTTATTGCTATGTTATTGCTAAAGAGTTCTAAATGGTTGCTAGGATGGCCTTGGTAGGTGGTTGCCCACCATTACTGGTGTGAAAACAAGAGCCCACCCTGTGATTTTTGTTGCTTGTTTTATCATCTGATAAGAAGTCTTATCGTTTATAAAATTAAAACCGTCTCTCCTTAATAGTAATTTGAGGTATGTTCATATCACATATGCTGGACAGGTTACATGCTAAAGTTTCCTGCAAATGAGCAGAAATAATATTGAGGCTTGTATTATTAAACAACATTGAATAGAACAGCATAGAGATTGACTAGCTATGGTGAGTACCAGAACATTCCCAGTGGGCCAGTTTTTAGTCCCATGTCAGACCCACAACTCTCCATTCCAGTTTTACACCTCTGTGGTTCCTGATCACATGGTTTAGCTGTTCAACCTGCCACAGATAATGTGCGTACGGTGTAAATAGTGATATATGACTATGCTGTTCTCAGAACTGATCTGAGATCAGTGATCCACCTATGTGACTGAGAGGCCGTGTTAGGTGCTGCTGCTCTGTGTCAATGAAGGTATTGCTTGTGGCTCTCTGTGCTGCTCCACATTACCAAGGAACGGTTGCCAGGGCTACCATTTATTAATATCTAGCTATAACTTTGGGCACTGTGCTCATTTGAGCAAATAATGAAGACAGCCACTGGTTCCAGTGGAGGATTCGCCGGCATGTGAGCGCACAATTTGCATATTTCACGTGCATGGGACATAATTGAGTCTGTTTGCATGGGAACACTTGTAAATAATCGTGCAATTGTATAAATACTGCACAAAGTATATGTTTGTGTCTATGCAAAAATACAGTAATTAGCATGATTCTACAAACCGTTTACTAAACGCGATTTTTAGTATGTATATTTCTTCTAGGCCTTGTCTTGTTTGCGTTTTACTCTCTCTCTCTCTCTCTCTCTCTCTCTCTCTCTCT
>JAZGTJ010000066.1:190554-277892 GCA_036877575.1 Botia almorhae
CTCTCACTTTATCTGCTTAGGTAAATGTTACCATTTCTGTGTGTGTTTCACTTTATTTATTCCCGGCTGTATAACAAACCAAAACGGGAATGCTGTTTACTGATATATTAAATATTCATGCGCATGTACTGTGTTATGTATGTCTTACGATAGAATATAATTTCAAACAGCATTATATACAAAGGAATATATACAATATTTGCCCCGTAGTACTGTCAATTTGTACCGCCGAAGCCAAGGAAATATTAATGGAACAAAGCTGCCCCCTGCTGGTGCAGAAATGTGAAAATAATACTTAGTTCTGGGTACCTAAGAAGTCTTAGGTTTTATATACATACTGTGTTCAGCCATATGTTGTTTTATTCAGAAGTGAAAGCTGATGGTGGAACCGAAAGTGTTATGAAAGTTTAAGATGGTCCTGTGTCCAAATAATCACCCGGAAATGGAAATTCTGTCATTATTTTCTCATCCTCATATAGTTAAAACTGATATGTGGGTTTGCAGTTATTTTATCTTTTTTTAGTGACCTTTTCTCTCATCATATTAACCCATTAAAAACAAAGACTATTCAATAAAATAGTCGATTGCAAGGTAAACTAAATCTAATCAAGTCAATATGACAACGGTGTGAGAGAAACAGACTGAAACTGAAGTCATTATTTACTGATCATCTTCACTCATCTTGTGCCTGACTCACATATGTTTTCAGATTCAAAAATGGCACATTTAATGCCAAAACAACATTCTTGCGTATAGCCCTCATTAAACAAACACAAAGTGTTTCATTTTTTGAAAACAATATCTGTATACAAATGTGGATTCAATGAGTGGCAGAATATGAATTGAAAGTTTTTTTATTACTTATAATTAAATTCCTCACAAAATTTATGGTCTTAAAAGGCGTTGAACATGACACACACAATTCCAGCACTGGGAGGTAGCAACTGAAGTGCCCTTGAGCAAGGCACCTAACCCCAATTACTCCCTGGGTGCAGTAGTGTGCTACCCACTGCTCCAGGTTTGTGTGTGTGTGTGTTCATGACTTGCAGTGTGTGTTCACTCCTCACCAGTGATGGGTTAAATGCAGAGGTCACATTTCGGGTATGGGTTACCATATCTGACAAATAGGTCACTTTCACTAAACAAATGACTTCAAAATGACATAAATCATTTTTGGGTGAACTGTACCTTTAAAAGTGATGCGGAGGATGATTCTGAAGGCTTTAAAGTAGAGATATTGAATTACTAATCTGATTATACTACTGTATCTTTCAGCCATGAAGAATTCTCCTAGTCTATACGTGACACTGTTGCTATGCAGTGATGAAGCTGGTGACAGAGACGCGTATATGTAAGTATACGTAGCTCAGCTTTCCTGTAGCTCAGTGGTTAGAGCATGGTGTTAACAACGCCAAGGTCACGGGTTCGAGCCCAGGGCTTGCACATACTCAGAAACAATGTGTAGTATAATGTAATGTAAGTCACTTTGGATAAAAGCGTCTGCCAAATAAATAAATGTAAATGTAGTTATTTATATAAGATCTGCTTAGAATTATATATGTAGTAATATATATAAGATCTGCATCGTTTATTACAGACAAAAAAGTCATTTTCTTCTTAACATCAAATGGGCTGGTTTTGGGTTAGTTATCATTTACTCATTTCCTCCTTCTGTGGAACACAACAGACAATGTAACACATCACACCTGGTCTATAATCAAATGTGGTTTGACAGATCATATTGACAAACGCTTCTATAGACACCAATTCAATTTGAGAGCTTGAGTGCAGCGGTACATCTTCTTTTAGTGTGTACACTGTGGTTCATGCCATAAACCCTGTGTCTTGCTGACAAAATTTCCTCCTCGGCTCATTATAGAGTCCTGTCAGGCATTGAAAAGCTGAGTAATTTTGTTAGCTCATGGCGAGTTGGCAGAGGAGGGATGTATAGTGGAGTTTAGGAACATGTCAGTCTATATAATGTAACAGGAGACAGTGGCTGTAATTTGCTGTCTAACCTGCAGTTGTTTCACTATTGCCTGACTAAGTGCACTGTACGTTTAAACAGGCATTGAGAGCGACAGCAGGCTTCTAACAATTTTAGGTTGTAAGAATGTTTCCCTAATGTTTCCGTGAAGTCACAAAAATGTTGTTTTGAAATTTCTAGAAACAAAAAAAATTTAAAATCATCATGCAGTGGCTGTGACACAAAAACACAAAGGTACCACACTTTAAATACTGTTAGCAATGAGTTAAAGACATAAATCTCGCTTTCCATTATTCCTACAGCAAAAAAAGAAGGATTTCCTGTAAAATTACCTACATGGTCTAAAGAACGTATCACAACGTTAGACTGTTTATTATTTGCTGTATTTAAAGTCGCAATCTGTAACTTGCGTCTCTCTACCGCCATCTCTGCGTGAAACATAGAATTGCAGGTAATATTATGTACTTTATATTATGCATGTTGAAGTCAAATGAAGCCAAACTGACATTCCCCGGGAAATCGGACCGACAGCTCTGATTCTAAATCATTATTATAAACTTACCGATGAGGAAAGGTAATGTTGTGTACTCAATAACTCGTTTTCGCTCCTTTTTGACCCCAAAAAGTGTATTTATGTGTGTGCTGCTTCAGATATGTGCATGACTGAAATGAAATGTTCTGTTCTAAAACACGGGAAAAACCCGTGTTTTAAAATCCTTTGTGATTGTCACAGGGCCTGAACCGAGCTTCAGTCAGACTGCCGCATGTGAACTGCTCGTGCCTGCAGAGGTGCTGTTGCCTAGCAACAGTTCCGTCAGAACCGCAACAAGGTGTGAGTGCGGTTTGAGAGACGTCCGCTTTCTCTCTCTCTCTCTCTCTCTCTCTCCCTCTCTCTCTCTCTGCGCACTTTTGTTCAGCAGTTGTTCCTCTGCTTAAAACAAGTTTCAAGATGAGACGAAAATCCAAATGACGTAGAATTACCGAGCCTTTAGATAGCTGATTGATTTTTATCTTTATCTTCTCCAAGCCACGCTGATAAATGCGCATCTGTAATATGGTAGTCTTTTCCTTATTAGTTAGGGCTCCATACATAAAGAGGAACTGCACAAACAGGAGGTGTTGAAAACAATGAGCTCATGCACTTGTCCACTGGCTGTTTAAGAGTTAGTATTTCACACGGGCTCGTGTTTGGACAGAATGAAGCAAAAGTCAGGCTTCTTAGTATCATGTGGTTTAAAAACAAGCATACAAAAACAACTGTTTGCCAGCTTGCACACACACAGAGAGACTTCCTCTACGGTCTGTGTCAGCTGGTTGATATCACAGGCAAAGTTAAACTTTGGTATCGGAACATTTATATATTCGCTCGGAGGCTTCATTTATTTAGGTTAACTGCTATGAAGATCTGTGGTGTGCGTCACAGCTGTGGCTGTCATAGATCGTGTAATGTAGATAACTGTATAGGGTACCATCTTTTCAGACATGCTCCAGAACGTTCCTAGAACGTTCAGTATAATGTTTTCAACTTTTTTTTACTTAATATAAACATTAGGGAAATGTTCTTAAAACCTAAAATTGTTAGCAGGGGTTGTAACGATCTTTTGCCAAGGTTTCAGCTCTGCACACTATAAGCGTTCTCTCGACCAACATCATGACATGTAGGATGCTTTGAAGCTGTTTTGAAGGAGTTCTTGCGGTTCTCCTGAATATATCTTTCTAAATATATCTATAAATATATCTAAATATATCTTTGTAAACAAATGCATTTAGTAGTACTCTATATTCAAAGAATGTTCCAAATTAGATAAGCCTTTTGAACCATTGTTTTGTTTGGTTGTTTGTTTGTTTGTTTTTGATCTAATATAAACCATTTCAACAAAAGCCACCTCTTAAAACAAGAAGTTCCTGTCAGGTCATGTGACTTCCTCAAGAGTTTAGTTCTCCACTCTGCAGATTGCAGACTTTTTGCCTCTTCCTCCTCTGATGGCTTTTGCCACTGTGTAAGTGGGCACCGTGCCGGTACGAGTGACAGGCGTTATTGTAGCACAGCCGAGTCTTTAAGTGCCGCAGCTACAGTTGTGGTCCTCTGGAGAACCAGTACCCACTCATCACTGGATCAACATGTTACGACGAAAACCATCCAATGCCTCGGAAAAGGAGCAGAACCAGGTGCAAAAGAAGAAGGTAAGAGCTTGGGTTGTTTCTGTATGTTCTGAAGCATGAGCAGGGGTAGAAGATACTCGATGATGTTTTATTCCTTGGACGTCCATTCTGGAGGTTCTCCTTATGGTCTTGATGGAACACACCCCAGCCCAACGCATATAATATGAAACCCAAAATGTAAAAGCAATAAGACATAGAACCTCTTTAAACAGGAAGCATGTTCTATGGCAAAGAGGAATTTTGGAATGTTTTCATTTATTGGTGTCAATTCATGTCCGACGGTAATCTGTGACACATTGAGATTTGTAAATCGTAAGGTTAGAACTGAAACTGTATGATTGTTCTGGTTGAAATGCATGGCTGTGCACTGGTTCCACATCTCATCACACATCAGAAGCCATCAGACCGAGGCATCCAAACAGAGATCCTGTATTCAAAGTGACATTTACGACCACACAACCCGGCCCACTCCAGCTTTTCTGGTTTAGCGGTTATGCTTTACAGAATTGCTCTCATTTTCCATCTGATCTCGCGTGTAACAACTAACAGTTTCGATATTTCTCTTCTGTGAAACTTCGGGGATGCCTGTAGCCCAGAAAAAATCTCAATGTTTTGGCTGTTTTGCATTGTGTTTTGCTTTGATGTGTTATTTTTTATGCGGTATCTCTCTCACATCCTTATCCAGAGCAGATAGTTCATGTTTAATGGCTTTTTATATATAAAAATACTTTACATGTCATGTGTAGCTGGTTCCTCTTTCATCATGGTTGGCATTATGAGTAATCGTTTCAAATTAATCATGCCATATCCGTCAAGTAACAGCGTATTTCAACATCTTATGAAGCTAAATTTTGTCACTTTACTTTGTTGGGGTAGTTAGTTGATCTGCATGGGAAAGTTTTTAAACAGATCAACAGAATGATGACGTGATAATTAGACATGTGAGAACGTTGTTGTTTTCTGCAACACTGGAAGTAAATTCAAATCCGATTGTAAGACGAGCTTTTTCTGCAGTTTGAGTGGATTGGCAGATAACAGCCACGAGTCTGTTGTCAGGATAGTGCACATCTCTGCAGGGATTGGCTCTGACGAACCCACTTCCTGTGATGAAGAAAAATGTTAGAGAAAAAGGTTTAGATAAGAAACGAAGGCAAACCGGAAAACAAAGATGTTCACACAGCGGCGTGCAAAACCCACACGTGACAGTTTAGCATTAATAAAAAGTGCCTTAATATTACTCACAACTCTTTTGTGTTACAGAAGTAATTACACACTACACGCAATGTTATCTACTCAATATGTAATTATTCTGAGAAAACAGTTATGTAAAATGATACCAAACAACCCATAAACATAACACCTTAATTTTTCATGACATTTTTATCAGTTATTTCAGCGTACAAAACATGATTTTAATGAAGCTCTGGTGTAGATCTTTGTACATTAGAAGAGTTACTGTAGAGGGCTGATAATGCTTTACAAATATCGATCTGTAAATATTCTTATGGAACTACAAAAACATTTTAAAGCCATTATAAATGAATCTGGAGTGCTGATGTTGCTCAGGGATATAATTACAACAGCATAATGCTTCACTTAATATTCAACTAATGTCATTATATCATCAGCAAAAACTGATGTGCAACAGTGCGTGTCTAGATCTGTCTGTCTGTCTAGATCTGTCTGTGTGTCTAGATCTGTCTGTCTGTCTGTCTGTGTGTTTAGATCTGTCTGTATGTCTGTCTGTCTAGATCTGTCTGTGTTGATCTATCTGTCTGTCTAGATCTGCCTGCCTGTCTGTCTAGATTTGTCTGTCTAGATCTGCCTGTCTGCCTGCCTGTCTATCTGTCTGTATGTCAATGCAGGAATGGATGCACAGACAGGTAAAACAGATTACATTAATACTGTACAGTGCTGTTATTATAATGTCTGTCTGATCAGAAACTGTTGTGTGTTCACAGCTGTCTCTGCAGAGGTCCAGCAGCTTTAAAGATTTTATGAAGCCAAAGGCAGCATCTCCTGTAGTGAGTCCTCAGGCTTCTTTAGACGAAACGGTACGCTCCTTTTTCTGGCAAATCGCTCTTCACGTTTCTAAGCGTTTTTAAGCGTTACGCTGATAAAATGAAGCTTCATAACTGCTCCGTATATAAACCGCACGATTTTAAAAATACCCAGACAGGATGCTGTATGCTTTTAATGAGCCAGCCAAGCAGAGAGCCTGCTTTGAATCTTAGACAGAAACTGTCCACATCTGGGATGTGTGCCTGTTATGCATAACTGCCATAAGTAAATATGGCCAATTTCTGAGTAAACTTTTTAAAAGTCACTCTTCATTATAAAAATGAATCGGTCATTATTTCAAATGGAAATGGTCTGTAGAATAGCATTCTGTGCTGGTGCTCCTGAGTGAAGTGCTGAGGTGTATAAACAAGGCAAACGTAACAGATGAAAAATCCGTGTGCGTAGTTTTGTTTTCTGATAACGGCGCACATTGCTGCTCACAGCAAACGGTATGTGACATTTCTGACATCAAGGGGAGGAGCCACATTGACTCACTGTGGTAATGACACACAAACCGCCATCGCAGACTTTACTGGAACTGCTGCACACAGCGGACCAGAGTCACACTGCTTGTGCCGCGCTCGTATGACAAACAGACATGAGCTGATTGGGCCCAGCAGGAATCATGTTCAGAAATGACATCATCAGCGCATCAGACGTGGGTTACGAATAGCAAACGAAATAATTCCGCGCAAAATTAATGATAACAAATAACCTATATAAACAAATTGAGTGAGTCTCACCGAGGCAATAAAAGATCCTTAGTTAATCAAGGCAGTTAATTCTATAAAATTTCTATTTTCTTTAAATATAGAGAACACAGCTGTTTATTTTCAGTGTTCGGTGCACAGGGTTCGAGGCACCGGGCTAAATTTGAGAGTGCGCAAAAGGCTTATAGACAGGAGGAAGTTGGTGAGATAAGACGACAAATTTAGTAGCTACAAAGCATGTGTACAATAAATCAAGGTCACAATTTTTAAAATCATTCGGCTTGTGTGTTTTATCTTACAGCATTTGGAAGATGCGCCACCAGAGGATTCTGGGAAAAGCAACGGGAAACTGGGAAAGAAGTGGAGAAATGTCATTAGTCGCACAATGTCTCGGAAAACATCCAAGATGGTCCAGAAAGCCCTTGCAGAGGAGGGCGTGAGTTCAATTAATCGATCTTACAGCTTCATTTGCATATTCCGTCCCATTACAATAGTTTCATAAAGACCTTATAAGGGATATTGAAATCATATTTTTTGTACGCCAACTTTAAAGTACTCTGAAATAAGTCTGATAACAAATTAATTTTTTATGCGTTCTTTAAAGGGATAGTTGACCAAAAAGTCAACACAATAACATAACAACAATTTCATACCCTTAATTTAACACCCTCATGTTGTTTCAAACAAGTATGACTTGCTTCTTCTGTGGAACCCAAAAGGTAGAATGTTTTGTCAACACTATGACAGTGAATGGAGCCCGAGATTTGGAACAACATAAGATAAAAAAAACAATGACAGCATTTCATTTTTGGGTGCACTATCCCTTTAAGTACGCCAACCTTATAGGACAAACGCTTGTAAAACGCTTGTAACAGATTGAATTTGTCTCCCCCCCTGTGGATGCCAATTGGATATTTTTCACAGTCAGCACGTTTCCTGTAGGATTGTTCCAGAATGATATATTATTATATATATATATATTATATTATTATATATATTACATAAGTTGTTCATTAAAAATAACCTTCAGTCTTGTTTGAATTTCAGAACGAGAGTGGAGAGGATGGTTCCATGTCGCCCATGTCCCCAGCTGACTGGATGCCAGATCTCACTGCTGGGAAAAGAGTATCTGTGTGTTCCAACAGCTCTGAAGACACAACACACATGTCTCTGTCACGCCAGCTCTCTGGATGTAAGCTTGCGCTGGCAATCTCACATCTGCACAGTATGTAGCTGAAACGAGAAGATATGGCTGACTGATGTGTTACTGTCGTGCAGGTGCTGACAGGCAGAGTCTGGACAGTGGCTTCAGCCAGAGAGACAGTATGAGACTGGAGGATAGCACCTACACAGGGCCATTCTGTGGCAGAGCCCTGGTCCACACTGACTTCACCCCCAGCCCGTATGACATCGAATCCCTCAAACTGCAGGTCAGGCTTGTCAAAGCCTTTGCTATAAATCTGTTCTGGTGCAATGCATATCCCAGCTAACAGGGAACGTTCTCAGAATGTTCTCTCAAAGTTCTCTCAAAGTTATCCAAATTGTTCATTAAGAGTATTAATGCAGTCTAAATTAATACCCTGATTCACAACAAAAAGTTTATAATAATGATTTATAATTTGAGCTGCCGGGTCCGATTTAACAGCAAATGCCCATTTGGCTTCATTTGACTTCAAAATATGTAATGAAAAGTATGTAAAGTAACTTGTAATTTTATATTTCAAATAGAGATGCTGGTTGAGAGGCGATCCAAGTTATGGATCGCACCTGTAATAAAATGTGAATTACTACTGTTAGCATCCGTGTTGACTTAGCAAAACGTTTCGTTTAATGCACAGAAAGGGGACATCATCCAGATTATTGAGAAGCCACCGGTTGGCACCTGGACCGGTAAACTCAATAACAAAGTGGGTTCCTTTAAATTCATCTACGTCACAATACTTCCCGAGGAGGATACGCCACCAAAGAGGAAACGAGGCAACAGTCAACCAAACCTGAACAAATCCAAACCAAAAAGCTTGGAGGAGGTTCTAAAGAGAATAGGCCTAACGGTAAGACTCGAGTTTCTTTATCATAATAATATTCTGTCTAATATGTAAAGATTCTTCAGAACACAATCTTTAGAACCAAGTTGGCCGGTGAATTTTTGATGACTGACAGCTGATAGTTGACTCCACTGTGTATGCAGGAGCTGGGATCTCTCCTGTCCATGCATGGCTTCCAGAGTCTGGAGGACTTCAGCGGTCTGAAGGAGTCTCACCTGAATGAGTTAAACATAACAGACCCTGAGCAATGTGCCAAGATACTGAAAGCAACAGACCTGCTTCTTGACTGTATGTATATAAAGACTAACACCGTTGTGTTCAACATCATTTCATTTGTACAACCTTTGTTTGGTCTACTAACATTCTTTGTCTTATTCAGCGGAGGACGAGTCTGACGAAGAGGAGAAGAAAAATGATAAGCCGAGGGACTCGGGCTGTTACGAGAGCATGGAGAGCACGGAGAACCTGGCGAACAGTCGTGAGGAGCCACAGGCGGGCTCTCCGACAGAGCCAGAGATAGAGATGAAGCTGAATGCTGTTCAGGAGCAGCTGGAGGAGATGAAGGTGCAAGAAAGTTCTGAGAGTCAAGCAGAGTGAAGCTCCAACAGAACGTTCCTTCGATTCTGCTTCTCTGAGGTTCTCGTCAACTCACGGATGGCATGAAAGTATTTGTTATATTTGCAGGCTGGAGTGAAATGCATGGAAGAAATGATTTCATATGACAGCCCATTGAGAGGCCAACAGATCTTACTGTAGCGGATGGTGTACAGATTTTCCATTTTTTAACATTATTGTAAATAAGGTCATTACAGTAGTCAAAAAGACTGGGACCACAATGAGAATCTGGAATTTAAAAACGTTTAAACAAAGAAAGGTTATGAAAAATGAAAGATTTTGCATTATATCTGTCACTAATCAATCAGATTTGTGACTGATCGTTACACTGTAAAAAATTAGCCGCTTTAAAGTTTAATATACATGGCGGTTCAAGTAATTTACTAACTTTCTATTTTAAATCTTACTGGTGTTACAAAACAGCAACTTAAAACCAGTCATGATTTAAAAGGCGATTCAATGTAATAATTTAAGGCACCTAATTTTTTTTTACAGCGTACGTCCCTTTGTACAAACGGAAAGATTTTCTTGCTACCTTTGAAGCAAGTAACTTGCTCTGTGGAACATTCTCAAATCACGCTGGTTTAACATTTTATTCATGTTTATTTTTCGATTTTTGATTGTTGTGATCAGCAAATTTGTGTGACAAACTTTAGTAAGAAAACTTTTTACTAGTGGTCTCAAAATTTTGGCCTCTCACTGTATTTTAAAATTGTACATAATCAAAAAAGGTGCGTGAAGTGACGTTCCACGGATTAAACCTGTACCTGTTCTTTTCATAACATAAGAAAAATATGGTTAATCATACAACCATTGTTTCCAGTAAATAGTTAATGTACAGAAATATGACCTAACTGTCATTTCATCATCATACTTTTATCTATGACGTAGCATTTTGTATACTGTACTACTATTTTGCCGTGATGAATGTACAAAGAACCAAAAATAATTTTCGCAAACTCGCTCTTTTTAGCAGCGTACTTGCCTATTATTTAGTTTCTATATTCAGACAATTTCAGTTCCTGTTTATAGTTTATGATGGTTAAAATATGGTTGTGGTTATTTTGTTTCTCCTTTGTTGTAGTTTTTTTTTGTTTTAGTTTTTCGTCCGTTCATCTTTGTATTAACGCGAGTCTTGTTCTGAACTGTATTTCAACGAGTTACATTTTTGAAAGAAATGTTTTACAAAAACTTCCAATGTTTCATTTCAATGCTGAAACCGTCACAAATAGGAATTGTGATAATGCCATATATAATTTAATGAACATACATATACACACAAATTCATGAAGCAGAAAGTGAAGATACATGATCACAGTGTTGTTGCCAAGCAACGTGAACAAAATTTGTGATGATTAGAATGTATACATTATGCATCCTATTCAAAAATCTAGAAGACCATCGTTTGCTAAAGTTTCAAACCTACACAGATCTACACTGACTTGGAATTACGGATTCTGATTTTGTTAAATCGGCACATTAGCTGTTCTATAACATCGTACCATTCATGTTATGATTAAAAATAAGTTGGAACTGTGGGATTCATTCAACACAACAAAGAAATTACATTTTCAAATATTCAGTAATACCATCAGCTTATGAATATTCGCAATGTTATCAGTCGTCATCAAAATTTCGCGCAGATTTCCTGTTTGCTAAATTTGAATGATTTGGGAGACGCTCATTTTGAGGGACTAGTGTTAGTTAGTTAGTTGGTTATGTTGTTAAAATAGTATTACGTTTTCTGCAATAATGTACTTGAACCCGCAACACTCTTTAACAACAGAAGAGGTTTATACAAAGTATCCCAGTTTAACTGCCAGTTTTCCAGTTTATACACTGCTATTGGATGACACTGGACTGGCCGTATTGAATTTAAGACAAAATCCTTGTTTTACGTTTCACACCTAAACAATACTGCCAACATCTGCTGTTTTGAAACACAAAAACAGCTGAATATAAATGTTGAGAAATTTATGCACGAATATAAATATGAATCCGTCACTTTCAGATCTTTCCTATAGTGTTTCTGTTCACATAGTCCTCAGAAGCTACAGTAAAATTAGTAAAGGTGACCGATATAGTTCTTTACAGTGTGTAAGCATTCACCAATATAGTGACCAATGGTGACCAATATAGTTCTCTCAATGTGTAAGCATTCACTTACACATTGAGGCACGTTGTCCTACCTCGGAGTGAAACGAGTGTGTGACAAAACAAACAAGCGTCCGAAAACATGCTAAACAGTCAATAATGTCAGATTGTGTGATGGACTGACTATTTCAAAATCTGAACGTACTAATAAAGTAACTGAGCTTCAATAGGTCGAGTATTGCGTTAGTGACACAAAGGTTGTGGGTTCGATTGACAGGGAGCACAAGTACTGAAAAAATGTATAACTTGCAAGTTGCCTGACAAATGCATGAATGTAAATGTAAACTACAGACAACAGCCTCAAGCATTAGTATGATATTAGTATGATGGTGGAATGTCAGGACACCCTTAGATGGACCTCAAGATATTGTAGCAGTTATAATAAATTATATTAAATGGAGGCAATATAGAGGCTATGACATGATAATAATGTTGATCATTCAGCCATGTGTTTCCAGTTCTTATAGGAAATTTGCAGCGTTTCAGTTTTACATTATATACATTTTACTTAATGGCTTTTTTTGCTTTCTGATACATCATCAGTGTTGTATAAAATTCACTTTGATCAACTTGTACGTAATATTAGGGCATCTACGGGGCTCCTCTTCAGATGGCCTTGGTTATATGGTAGGATAGATAAGGCACTCATACTGATGCTGCTTAAACACACACACACACACACACATACACATACATACACACACACACACACACACACACACACACACACACACACACACACACAGTTCAGCTTCTACCATCCACTCGGACTGTTGAACATTGAGCTGATCCCAAAAGTCCATCATCGGATGAAAGCAGTTTTATTGGACCTCATGTCATTTCAACAACAGCAGCCGAAGCGCCGGCTAAAGCGCTTTCCTTTCCACTCTCAGAACAACAAAATAGGGCCTTTTGCACGGACTACTACAGAAGCTAGAAACATGTGTTTAACAGGGTACACAAACGGTTCGAAGAAATAAAACAAGCAGGCTGTTCGGAAACAGGAAATGACACGGAGAAAACGAGCCTTATTTCACAAGCTCACTGAGTGAGAGCATTTTCTCTTTAGGCCACTAGGGGGCCCCTTCGCAGTCTGTGTCTTTACACATTTTTCTCCTTGTGAGTTTCATCATGCTGTGATTTAGAGACGAAATCAAGACCTCCATGTTTGCGCCCTGATCTAAACGTCAGAGTCAAAAAGTCCGTCTGTGTTGTTCTGTGTGTTCCTCATTGAAGAACATTCAGTTGTTTTGACAGAAGTCTGGAGAACACTGCCGAAGCTAGTGGACAGACTCTCGGATGACCGCGGGGGGGACGGCGTTAGGGGACGAAGGGTGTGAGTCACTGGAGGAAGGAGATTTCTCCTGGTTAGGTGAGATGGTTTTCTGGGTTCCTGCCGCATCAGACGTATGCTCAGCTGAGTGTTTCTGCAACAAGTACAAAGACAATATTGACATCAGACCTTCATCTAGGGACTAGTGGAACTTTAGAGACACGCTTTACAGCACTTTACAGCACTTTACAGCACTTTACAGCAGGGTTCCATTTGATAACATTAAACAATGCATTAGAAAACATGACATAATTATTTAGCTTTGTTAAAAGTACTTTGTAATACAAATTCAACCGTTCATTGTTTGTTCATGTTAGTTCATTGTGTATTAACTAATGTTAACAGATACTTTTGATTTAAAAAAATGGATTCGTAAATGTGAAAATTAACATTAGGATGAACACATGTTGTTTATGATTTACATTTATGCATTTTGTGTTCATGTAGCTCAGCTGGAAGAGGAAACACACATACTGAGCAAATATATACCTCGAATATTCTGGATAAAAGCGTCTGCCAAATGCATACATGTAAATGTATTGTTAATTCATGTAATTCATGCAACTAATGTAATGTTAACTAATGTTTTCTATTCATCAAAAATGGAACCTTATTGTAAAGTGTTACCAAACTTTCAATCACGTAAAGCAATTTTTAGTTAACATTTTTCAAGCAGAGCGTATATTGATATATATGCCTCCACACAGTAATCATGTCCACAAAAACTACGGCAATAATTCCTTTATTAATCGTTTTGTGTTTAACCCTGTGGCGGAGTCAAAGAAGCCCGGGACACATCGGGTCACGGGTGCCTAAACGTATTTAAAATGAAGAGAAAGCCCTGATCCAGCAGTGTACCGTACATACACCAGAACACATGTAAACATTCAGCTCTTCACATATATAACACTGTACAAACTACAGCAGACACGCATCACTGCTCTGCATGACCATTTGCCCTGTGATAGCCACACCGGACTGAAGCAGTTAATGCATTTATTTACTGCACACGCTTCCCTCCAGCTCTCAGATCATTGATTTAGGCTTTTTTGCAGACTCACTACTCAGTGCGATCTATGACAGTTAGCAACATCTGGGCCAAATGTACACTCACGCACTAGCTCACGCACTCTTAATAATGGCTGTCTTACTGTGGTTTGTGGGGCAGGGTTGATTTTAGTGGTAGAAGCAGCAGATGCATCGGAGGGGGCGGGGCTTTTTGCGTCATCCATCACTGCTCTTCTGTCCAGCACACTGTAAGGAGACATATATTACTTGGTGTTTATATATTACTTTATATATTACTTGTTTAATTAAGGCTCGGATTAATTTAATTCAGAATTACAACTGGTGCCGAGTTCATTTTAACGGATGTAGGAATCAGTTACACACGTTCACACAAGTGAGACAGGTTTGATTCAGAACATTAACCGACACATTAATTTTCAACTTATTCCGCTTCGTTAAACAACCAAAGAAAGGATACAAATGATTTTAATGTACGTTTAAAAATAAAATATCACTGGGTTTTGATATCGTTATCGTATGTTATATGATAACATTCATAGATGTACTTTCAACCATAATGATGCTACCTGGGGTAAGTAGGTCCGCATAGAACCTCACAGCAGTTCTTGAGCATGTTCTTGTGACTGTAGGGGTTCTGGACACGGTTCTTTCCTGACCACGAGCCTTTGATCTGTGCAGCAGACAAAGAACAATTAGAACTTTGGAAAAAATGAACTTGCAAACATGTCAGAACTGCCAGTGACAGGAAACAGAATCAAAACTTTCTGCTAGATCTGCACTGCCCTCTGATGTGTCATTGTACGGTGCATAAAAACAGGGGTTTAATAAAAGAATCTCTTCTCTGTAATGCTTTATTTAAATGTGCCGTTTCCGTTCTAGCTGTTTTCCCGGGGGGTTCGCTTGATCTACTCGAGCACTTCAAGGTTCCTCGTCTTAAAAGGTAAGACAAGATATCTCTGCCATTACTGTTTCATCTGCTAGACACAAATGCACGCACTTATCGAGGTCCTGATAATTAGAGGAAGGTCTTATCTTAAGTTTCTACTCCTTGTTAACGACATGAAGTGAAAGCTGTTGTGACTGATTTCTGCGCCATTAGCCACAGCGAACAAAATACAATGACTATTTCCAAACAGGTATCCTAGAAACTGCCCCATCATCATCCAATGCTCTGACAAACAGGTAGCCCCGCCCCAAACTCAAAATAAAGTCATACAAGCACATCCATTTCTGATTGGCTAACACACGAGCCATAATCTCAGACCCATAATCCTATAATTTCTCAGACCATTTTTTGTAGTCATACTCATTAGGTATTAGAGACAATTTATGCACGGTTTATCTAAAAACGAAAAAAATAGTTTGCAAAGTTCAAGTCAAAGTGGCGGGGTTTGATTGACAGCTATGGGCCTGCAGGTATTCATTTGTCTATTATTAGCGAGATCACATTTACACTCGTCACTGGCAGACAACCGTTGTGTCACACCAAATTACATCTGCGCTCTTCTCCTGCACCTTCTCACTTTCTCTCTCTCCCTCTATCGCGCTCTCCTCCCTCATTACCGGGACCAGAAGAGCCAAAGGGCAAGTGTGGAAGGAAAACAGTCTAAATGAATCATTAAAGTTAAGTGTGAAAGTGTCACAGTCCCAGAGCTACAGACTCTGCAGTCTAATATAATAACTAAATAATAAATAACTCTGGATGCTGGAGAGAACCTATGCATTTTATATGCCTGTACATGTGTTTGTGTACAGTATAATCACACTATATTATGTAGTTATTATATTATACTATTTATATATATATTAGACTGATGATTATATATATATATATATATATATATATATATATATATACACACAAATTATAATGCAAATCTGTACTGTAAATAAGAATATATGCTACATACACTTTAAACCCATAAATGCTGTATTTATTGTACATAAAACTCATGTAAGGAAGGTCCTATGTTTCCTTATCACCAAGGCAGCACTGTTGCCAAGGTGACTGCTGGATCTCGAGTGCGGAAATGCTCTAGGGCATCTTTCCAGCCATGTGACAACAGCAAGAGTGAAGAACCAACAGTAGACTTTGGAACAGACATAGAAATCAGACTTACATCCTCATTGGTGGTCTGGTTGAGGGAAATCAAGTAGGTGTGAAAACCAGTCAGTCCCACCACAGACCAGAGGGTGAAGAAACACACGAGAACCTCCAACACAGTGGAACAGAGTCAAGGAAACAAACAATACACTCTGAACAAGCGTTTCAACTCCCTTCGGTTCAAAACTGCTGCTTACGTCGCTCACTAGTTTGAGTTTATTGTCGAACTATCAATCACTGTTGACAGCAGAACAAACACCAAACTTTGATATTGTGTTTACACTTTGTTCAGCGACACAAAAGGTTTGATGGTTTTAAAAGGTAAACGTGTCTAAACAACTGCCGCATGTCTGTTTAAAACGTTCTGAGGAATTTACACAAACATGTCAGATCCAGCTAACAATTTTAGGTTGTAAGAACGCTTCCCTAATGTTTCCATTAAGTAACAAAAACGTAAAAATGAAATTTAATTTTTTTATACGTTGTATTGATTTTGTTTCTTGGTTAAAAGAACGTTAAGAACTTCTTTAATGTAATGTTTTAACCATTAAAACATTCCACTATCAAATTAAGAATGACATAACATTAAAAACGTTGTACTAATGTTACTGCAAGACCTTAAAAACGTTGACAAACATTTTAGAGAACATTAGCCAACATTCTGAGAACATTTCCCAATAGCTGGGGAGGGTTTATGAAGAGCTTGTTCTGTTATTTTATTTGTCACTGATTGGCTCTGGAGTTTAGACACAAGGATATGTTCCAGGAGTTTCTTTCAGAGTATTCACAAATCCTGAGTCCACAGAACCTGTAAAACACAAGATCTGGTCAACGTTCCAGCATGTAAGCAAACGACAACACACTGTATCAGATATTAATCTCCCTTCCTCCCATCATTACACGAAGTGTTCTGCACATTTCTCACGTCCACCCACACTCTGCCAGAGCTGATAAGTTTGCACTGTTTATATGCACCTTATCAACCACGGAGTCTTAAAAAAACAAGTCACGCTTCAAAATTAAAGGGACAGTGCACACAAAATATACAACAAATCTGTTATCATTTACTTCCTGTCATTCTAAACCAAGGGGCTATTTTTCTTATTTTAAATCTCATTTTTGCTTCAACAGTTTTTTTATAGTAGCTTGACAGACATGGTCACTGGGAACTGTTGTTGCATGGAAAAGTTAACGAATACAATGAATTTAAAGAACACAATGGTTTAAACTGACAAGTGTGATACAGTAATAGAATAACAGAAGAGGAAGATCAACGGACAAAGCCATTAAAAAAAGAGAAAAGGGCAAGGGCAGCCATCCATTTACGAGAGCATCGTGGATCTTGCAATATCCTGATGCCCCATTAAATTGTAAACCAGCGCTGGTCTGCATATTGAACGTCACTTATAGCCGCTTGTTTTTCCAGAAGCCATGATCATTAAACTGGTTGACCATCTGTGCCTTTTAAATGGTTATTGATAACCTGGGAATGCAATTTCCTCTTTCAAATAATCAGATTCTGTGTGTTAGGAGTGAAGATACCCACATGTTTATCTATATAAACACACGTTGTGATACTTACGCAGAACCACATGGACGATGTCAAAAGAGAAGATATAGATGGTGAGTAGAGACAGGGAGAGTGTGAACAGATAGAAATATCTGTAATTTCTCTTTCCCACACAGTTTCCGACCCATGGGCAGTGATGGTCAAAGCGGTCTGAAAGAAAAACAATGAATAGACAAGACTTCATAAATAAAGACTAATCAGAAAGTGAAAAACGCTCTTATTATGCCAGGTTTAGAAATTACCTTTCGAATGCTAAGTGCGAATCTATTGGCAAAGACCGGCAGATATTTTTAGCTGCTTGGACGGAGACGTTATACCAAACCAGATTGTGTTTGTGTGTGTGTCTGTGTGTGTGGGGGGTTACTTTTGACAAATTTGTACCCAAAAAGTCAGCAAAGCCTGACAAATCTGAGCCAAACCTCAATTAGAGCATGTCCTTGTTATTAAAAAAAAACGCTATTAAAATATAATAAAAAAATGTTAAATGTAAAACTTTTTCTGTTAGAAAGTTTTCTGTAAGGGTTTTGCCGGCTATACGGTTTATAACTAGCTGTGTATAAAAACGATAAAAGTCTATGGAATATTCCCATTTAAATATACAATAAACGTGTGTGTGTGTGTGTGTGTGTGTGTGTGTGTGTGTAGCTGCCTGACTCATCTCTAACTCACTTTTATACTGCTGTCAGATCTGTTCTGAATTCCTGTGTGCACACATAAAAATAATTTCTGTACAATTGCCCCCCTCTCACCACAAAACTGCAGCGCATTAATTTTATAGACAATTAAATCTAGTGAAAACACCCACGACCCTCCAATAAACGGATAAAAAAGTCTCCGCTCTACAAAACAACAGATTGCCTTCCAAGCTTTTTTTTTTTTAACACTGACAGAAAGTAAACGAGCAAGTCGCCACGAAGATGTTTAGCTGCTGTGGTTGGTTGCCAGGTTGCTGAGGTCTTCTGAATTGTTTCTAGTGTGTTGCTAGGGTGTTCGCTAGTGCGTTGCTTACTGTCAAAACCTCCTATTCCCATATGTATACAATATTTTGGCCCTTGAATGTGGCTCTGTTTTTCATAGCAAATCAAAGAGGGTTTTTCCATCTATTTTAAAAAAGGTGAAAAAATTGCTGAAAAATAATTGTGAAAATTGTGAAAAATGATTGTGAAAATTGTGAAAAATGATTGTGAAAAATAATTGTGAAAAATGATTGTGAAAATAATTTATTATTTAGTATTATTAATTTTATTATTTAGAAACATAATCGCATATCTCACTTCAACAAGCAGCATGCTTTTATACGTTATTCATGTATTAGCACAAGCTATGAAGTTACGCGCTAAATTTAAATACGTAGGGTTAGAAGTTAGCGTCTCGAACCATAAATGCGAGCAATAATAATCATGATGGTTGCCTTGGAAAACTCACCCACACAGTTGTCGCAAATGCTGCAGTGGGAAGCACGAGGAGGTCTGAAGATCTTGCAGGTGTAGCAATACTTCAGCTTGACGATCTGATTGTTGATTTGCACGTTCTTAATGCGAGGCGGAGGCCGCTGCCCAGCTGGGACGTTCCCATTGGCCGCTTCTGTGGGACAATTGGGTAGAAACAGTCAACGTGGCAACCAGCAGCCTTCTAGTGTCTTTGATTAAGATTCATATGCATGACACAGTACAGCCACTGATGGAGCATTAACACAAGGCTATTCAATGTACTGCCCAATGTATCAATGACACACGGCTTGGAAAACACACATATAAATCAGACTCATTAACTTTAAGCCACGCCCTCATGTACAGAACAGGTATTTATGATAATTCCAGTGGTGTTATTAAGATGTACCATACAATTTTTGCCATTTAAGGTCTTGCTGTGTTGCCATGCTTAATGTGACACTTTGAGTGACATTAAAATTCAGGGAAAACGTTAACAGACATTTTTTATAGTCTAATGACTAAATCTGCAAACCAAGGATATCAAAAAGATCTTTTTTTTTGTGTAATTTTTGCACGGATTTGATGCACCCAGACCAGCGTTTCACCTGATCTATTTTAATCTTCTTTATTTGCGTTTCTTCAAAATGACTCTCTTTCATATGAAGGTGAAGTACCTCATTTAAAACATTAGACTCTTTTTTTGTCACGCTCTGGATAAAGGTAATTTCCTTAAATTTGTCTGCTCTGCACTTTTGCACTCCAGAGAGCCGGTAACATTAGCACGGAGGCACAACTACACAGCTGCCTCTTAATCCGCATCGGGCTCGTATCTGATGCAACACCAGACACTTCAAAATCAACTAAACCACTTAAAAATAGCCCATCAAAGCTAGGATGTTGAAATTTTAACAGAAATATGTACAGAGGAATCAGTCTTTGTCAGTGTAGATCAGAGCAAACAGGGGTTTGTGGGTATTTAATAACATCAGAGAACAGTCTGGTTTATCAGGAGGATTGGCAGAATTAATGTCTTGGTTTAATGAACATCAGTCATAACAAACGCTGCTCCGCCTCCGGGCACGTCTGAACACTAACAGTGGTGCTGATGTGGGAGAGAGCTGAGCTATTTTTAATGCTTAATAAATCTAACCACCCTAATAACTTGATGCACGATGTACTCACAGAGGCCGCATCAGGTATGTGAAAGCACAGTTCAATGCGATTCAATCTTTATTATATTTTAAAATAGCTGCCGGTTTTAGTACTTAAAAACATCAAGCTAATGTTTGCGATTTAAATTTGTCTGTAAAAGTTAACGCAGACATTTGCTAGGTAACTTTTTTTTGCCTACGTTTGGCTTTAGGATCATAATATTATTTATAACAAATCAAGCTTTTTAAACCAATGATTCCCTCAAAGGTTCATTTTCTTTAATGTGTTTTTGTAACCTAATTTGGTAGCAATATTACATAAAATCTGCATTCTTTTTTATATAAATGAATTTTATATGAACATTAAATTAAATTAGGCAATAAATGACCAATCAGCTGTTATTGCTAATGCTAATGTTAATGTTAATGCTAAAGTGTACTCCACTAATGTTCTTGGCCATTAAAAATAGCAAAGCCCTTTTAAGGGCTCATAAAATATGCATATTCCATAACGACGCCTTTGTGTTCATACAGTCTGGTGTCAGTTCTTCGTCATTCTTAAAACCAGTGTTTGAGGATGTGTTGTGTATTGACTAGCATCAGTATGTAGTACGTACACACGATATATAATTCACTACTGATCATTACATTACAGAGCTTTCCATTTATCACAATTATAATTATCCAGTTATAATCCAGGTTATGAAACACAAGAAACCAGAGTGATGAATATGAGGGTGGAGATCTGATATGCGCAGAGTTCATCTTTGCTGTAACTCAGGTTTAATGGAACAGTGACAGACTGATGACTGAACGGCAGAAGGCAATATCCCTCAGAGACGAGTGAGCCAGGACCACACGAATGAATCACCGCGAGCAAAATTAGCATGAGAGTAGTTAATGTAATGTAATGTAATTAGCCCGATGCAATGACGCTAACCTTCCTGACATTCAAAGTAGGACAAGTTAGCAAAAACTATAAATACCTATTCACTTCCTGTTATAACCCTAAATTCAGTTTATTTTTAAATTCATTTGTTGTTCAGGCCACGATTTCTGCTGCAGGGTGTGTACTTTTGTGAGGGTGTGTCCCATTAAATTTCATGTATTAAATACATGTACCTCAATAACAAGACAAAATGCTTCCATGAGTACCAGTTACAGCTGCAGTCTGTAACTTTTTGGTTTGCGATTGTTCAAAAATCAGTTATTGAGCAAGTACACAAAAGTTCAGGGTTATCTTACCCCAATTCACAATGATAAGTGTACAATAATGACTTATAATTTAAGCTGTCGGGTCCGATTTCTCTGAAAATGTCCGTTTGGCTTCATTTGATTTCAACATATGTAGAGAAAAGTACGTAAAGTAACCTGCACGTTTATGTTTTAAACAGAGATGGCGATAGAGCGGCAAAAGTTAAGGATCGCAGCTTAAATTGTTCTGCATTTATTAACAGATTCCATTTGAAAAAAATCGAAACAACACAAATGTTCCGTGACAGTCAAGGCGGTTACATCTACAGCACTGATTCTGACTCAAATTCAATGCGTGTATTTCACCAGATGACCAGACAGACACGAGGGAACAACACGAGGTCCCAAATGAGCTCAGGACTCACGAATGAACACACTCGGCTTCTTCATTCGCGAAACAGAAAGCGATAAATAAATCAGCACCACTGTGCTAACGATGTCCCACTTATGCCGCATGCTTGCAGCGCTATTCAAATTCCCTCACTGGGTCAGAGCACCTGCAGGTGGTACAAACCTCATTAAACCTCAAATCACCTCCCACGACCTCAGTCAGCTATACACTCACCGATCTCCATCTCAATGAAGTTGGCCTCCTCCTGCAGAGCCCGCGGCAGCACCCCCGGGTCGCTGAAGCTGGTCCTCAGCAGCATGGCCATCACAAAAACAAAGAGCAAGACTGCAAACACAGGGATGGCAGGAGACAGGTGTAATGCCAGGTACGGGCACCTGTAAGGGACAAATGGTAAACAACAAGGGTTACAAAAGAGAGGACAAGAAGAACGTGGAATTACATTGAATATATGAGCTTATACAATGAGGAGTTATCAAAAACATTCTTGCAGTAACATTAGTAGAACGTTATATTTCATATCAAAAACACTTTGTTTTAAGAGGAACATTTAAAAAAGTTACAGAATAAAAAATTCGAATTGCCAAGCAATAATGTTAATACTAGTTTCAAACTTTCAAAGTAATTCCTTGAATTTTTAAAATAGCATTTTTAACGTTTTTGTTATTTAACGGAAATGTTTGGGGAAACATTCTTGCAACCTAAAATTGTTAGCTGGGATTGCCACTGGCTCAAGCAATGTTGTGAGTTTAGGGGCGAGACTACCTCTACATTCCACTTGGTGTGGGCAGTATTACAGTAATCAAAATCAAACACCCTTAAAGGGTTAGTTCATCCAAACATGACACTCCTGCAGTTATCACACCTCTTATTGTTCCAAACCTGTATGACTCTTTTACTGACGTGGGACTGAGCCGGTCAGTCACCAGGATGAATATTATCTCCCTTCGTATTCCATACGAGTCATACAGGTTTGGAAAAACATGAGGGTTAGTAAATGCTAACAGTATCACAAATGCTGCTAAAGTAAACAATCTTTTAATGTCATTTCTCACAAGCTTGCAGTGAATTTATTCTTAAAGGTTTTGCACATTCATTTCACTAAAACAAACTCTGCATGGACGCATCAATAAACTGTATGTAAAAGATGCACCTTTAAATTAAGGATTACGACTCTATGCCCTTTTTCCTTTTGATGCCAACTTTGCTAACATAAAACCCATTCGGTCTCTTCTGTTAAACAGCGGGTGTGTTTCCTTCATCTCTAACCCTGATAATGAAAGTGAAGGTCAGTCAGGAAGACGGTTTCCTCATATTTGTCTGGCTCAGCTCATGCCCTACAGACATTCCTTTCATACTCAACAATGAAAAGATGTCCAAGATGCTGTTTACTATGAAAGACTTCTTCATTCCTGCAGGCAGACAACCATATAGAGATGAATTTGGTGGCTCCCATAAATTGCGCATGACCTGGGTCCACTAAAACTGCCTCGGTACACTGAGCCCGCAGCAGATTGGCCGACTCCACAGGCCACTGCATTGAGCTATTTTTAGGGTCACGCTGACTCCCCTCCTTCACTTTCGGCTGAATGTAGACCGGCTATATAACAGAGTAATGCATGTCTGATACATCACTACAATCGTGTAGTCATCATAGGGACAGTACATACAGCCTCAGGGGGAAATCTGCTACATTTAAAGCTATTGCAATTTGTAACTTTTTTTTGGTTCAAAATAAACAAAAATCAGTTACTGAGCAAGTACATAATTGATCTGAGTTCAAAATAGTCCCCTTACCGTGATTCAATGGTACGTTTATAATAATAATTTTACACTTTAGCTGTCAGATATGATTTCCCGGAAAAATAAAATGTTTATTTTCTTTTGTTTAATCAAATACTGCAGTTGATGTTTGCTTTCGCAAACACATCTATTAATATAACAGACATCTATAGGGTTTCATACACACTACAATGTACCAAAGGCATCCAGCTACACTGCATAGCAAAACACCAGTTTAACCAGTTCATTCAAGCCTGTGAGTCTGCCTCTACACACAGCTGGACGGAGCCTCTTACTCTTTCCAACATCCCAATGACTGCCGTGATGCTAGCACACAGTATAATACAATGAAGTGAAGCAGTAAAAACATTTAGCAACAGAAAGATCTTTTCAGTCAGACTACATGGTAAATTATTAACTTCTGTGTAAATGGACACACGCCACTGGTGTGTCAGCATGCCTGAACCCTCTATGCACTGCAACTGGAACTCGTGGAGCGGGTCGGGTTAGTTTCATCTGTTCGGTTTTAAAATCTGACACTGGAAAAAATAAAGAAGAGAAAACAAATCCAGAGCGGAGGCGGTCGATAAAACTTTCCACCGACCAGATCCCGAGTAGAATGCTGCAGGAAAATCAATTTATTATTGTGAAAGCTGTGTTCAGGCAGGGCGGAGCTAAACTGTGTGTGTGTGATGTCTTCTGATGACTTTAAGCATCCTGGACCTGCTCCATCATCGGTTCCTATCACAGCCCTGAGTTTCCCGGACGTTACCCATCGTGCATTGCTGGATATGACCTCTCGCCAGTAATCAATACCACAGCTAAATCTGTGCTCCACGACGAAAGCACAGGTTTCATTTATCTTAACCCCTGACACACTGAACTTATTTAACCACCACAATTAGCACTTAATTCCACCCATAATGTAACATGCCTCAGCACGCACAGTCAACACTTGTAGTTTAATACAAACAGAAAGAAAAAACGTGTTTGTATTGCAGCGGGCCGCTCGGAGAATGTTTTGCAAAAGAAACGGTGGTATCAGAACTGTGGTAGTTTAAATCAAACACAGGAAGTCACTGCGTTCAAACACGTCCACCCTTCTGTTTGCCTTCGCGATTTTCCTTAGTGAATGATCTGCTGACGGGGTTCCTCAGAGACCACAGGTGAGAAGAGACGCTCCACAGTTAGGACAACATGAAGCACATCTGCACAGTTTTGTGGCTGAGTTTGAAAAGCCTTACTGCGTGTTGTGTGTAAAATCAATAGAAGCGTTTCATTGGTCAGGCTGGTCTCTAGGTAGAAAACAGTGAGGGAGTGGGGCAGGGACGCCTGACAATCATCATTACTGATAGTGATTAGAGCCAACATCCTGTACTCCACCAGAACAGATAATGAGAGGAGATTAAACAGACACATGACGAAATTAGGATAAACAGTGGACTGAAACGCATCTGTGGACAACATTATATAGCTGAGGCATGTGTTTGGTGAAAGAACAGCTACAGATTTGCAACAAGTACAGTAACTAAACATGCGTTGAGCTACAATAATGTGTGTTTTAATGCAAACAAGCACAAACAAACTGATCATATTGTAATTAAATAGACTTCTAGAGGTTTAAAAAAATGATAACAAAGCTCTTCTGTGTAGATCAGCTGCTAGAGCTTTACGTTAGCTGCGCAAAAGGCCATGGGTTCGATTCTCTGGGAACACACATACTGATAACTTATATAGCTTATGCACATATAGCATAAATGTCTTTGCGCTAAAAAATGTTTTTCTTAAATAGGCACATTGATAACAAAATCTCACTGCTTCTTGCATGTCTCGATTAAATGAGAAGAGCCAATGGAATTTGATGTTGTTGTAATTTGTGTTATGGCCCTGTCAAATTTGATCTATGTAAGGAAAAAAAACAAAAGTGTTATCATTTTTATTTTAAACTACAAGAAATGACGCCATATTTGGACTGTGTATACACGATTTGCATATACCAAACAGTCAACATTCAAATAATTACCTCATCCACTTAATTTTTGCAATGCAAAATGTATAAAAATAGTATTCAATATTAGTGTTTCCAAAAACAATGTAACGAGAGATCTGCAAGTGAACAAATAAACTATGATCTGGCAGCTCTGTGTTATGGTACTTTAGGAAACGCCTAATGTACACCACGAGTATGTGTAGACTATTCCGGACATAAAACAATACATTTCAACCGTGTCACTCAGATAAATGTTATAATGCACCGCAAAACTGCCATGGATGAAAATTTAATGCACAGCCTCTGTTAATTCTTCATAAGGAGTTTGTCTGTTTAAAAGCAAATTAATTATGTATTACCAGCAAAACTCATGAATCCTAATCCCTCGTGAAGGAGACAGATTTACCTCAGCTTCAGTTTTGCACTCACATAACACAGAGACACAAAAAGGCCAAAAGGATAAACTCTCCTTTATCACGGCCTGCACACCGGCACGCTTGAGCTCAGGTCTAAGCTCAGGTCTAAACTCAGGTCTAAGCTCAGGTCTAAGCTCAGGTCTAAGATCAGGTCTAAGCTCAGGTCTAAGCTCAGGTCTAAGATCAGGTCTAAGCTCAGGTCTAAGCTCAGGTCTAAGCTCAGGTCTAAGCTCAGGTCTAAGCTCAGGTCTAAGATCAGGTCTAAGCTCAGGTCTAAGATCAGGTCTAAGCTCAGGTCTAAGCACTCTCCACAAACACCTAGTCATTGTCTTAATGAATCAGCAAAGAAAAGCAACAACATGTTTTACTAACTATTCAGCATTCAGTGCTTTATATAGAATCTTTCTCGGTAATTAAGCACCTATGCAAAGCCATACAGCACTCAAAACAAAAAACAAAACAAACAGTGAAACATGAGCTGCGCGAACGAACGAACGAGTGGGCAAACACAATCGACAGATGTTATGAATCTAAAGACTGTCAACACATAATGTGTTACTATGTAACAATACAGGTGGCTCTGGATTGAGGGAGTTGAACTGGAACAGAATCATTTCAGTGTGAACACAAAATGGACTGCTTGTCAAAGGCTAAGTGTGTAATGCTGCCATGTCAGGCTAAGAATGCTCCAAAAAAACAGAGCAATGTTTTGATAGTGCCTCAGAAACAGTGTTTACACTTAAGGAAATCAACCTGTGAAGCTTACTCACAGTCAGCTTCGTGTCGCAGTGAATGCAGGGTCAGTTCTACGTCTCACTCTCTGCTTTAACACACACACACACACACTGTCGATTTTTCACAGTTTTGTTAGGATACACCATCATACATCTCACTGCTCTAAATCAGATATCCTGACAAAGAGGTGTGTGCACAAACAAACATACAGTAATTCCACAGGCTTTATCTTACATACGTGTTCAACAATGACAAAAATTACAACACAGGGCATGAATTATCTTCTCAGATTCTCTGTGTCAGAGAGACATACGAGTCAAACAGACCAATCAAAGACAGGAGAGGAATGGGAGGGTGCTGGAGAAAGAGCGAGAGAGAGATTTTCCTAACAAACAGACAAAGCGGAAGACAAATATCTTTAGAAAGAACAGTACAAAATCCAGCTGCACACATTTTTATCTTGTATTTGATAACTCAGCTTGTGGGGGGATGAACTGGTCCAGCCCCAAGGCCAGGCACAAAAAAAATAATTCACTATAAATACATAAGGGGCAGAGTGCCAGCCATGGAAAAAAGGATTATTACCAATGGTCAAGGACAGCAGATTAAAAACAATTTTGATATCTGTTCCTGCACTGCACGTTTCACAATCTGTGGACAGAATATCTTATCTGAAAGTCTTTCAAAAGCACTGCCCGTCATGCTCTGTATTATCTTTAAAAAAAGTGTGTGTAAAAATAAGTCCTAACTGAAATTTAAGATTTCCTCCACAGACTCCAACGTGTTCTGTGTACCCTCTGACGTTTATGAATTCTGGTTATTTTTTGTGATATTCATTGCCAGATTACATCCAAGCTGATAACAAGCTACTATTGACAAAAAATCAAACTACATGCCTGCAGCTAATGTTACTGTCAAGTGGTTTCCTCAATGAAAACAAGAAAACAATTCTGGAACATTCCAAAAATGCTTGAGCCAAAAAATAAAAGCAAAACAAAAGTGGCAGAGGCACATCTCCGTTCCTCTAGTTTGTCGGTTTAGAATTACATTTACACTAATATATGTAATAATATATGTAATATGTAATAATATGTAATATGTTACATATTACATATGCTAATATGTCGGCCCCGGAGGACTAGTTATGGGGATCATCATTATGAACATGGTGTGCAATAAACTACAGTACAGTAGCTACTGGGTCATTTCCAGCTCCATACATAACTGCACGATCTATCAGTGTCATCAGTGACTGGAGGCAGCCAACCCTTCCTGTGCATTGATGAACAGACCCAATGAACGATCCACAAATCATGCACGTCACAGAACACAAGGGAGCTCATATGCACTCAAGCAGATTTACATCCAACAGGCCTATAGGCAGCACGTTTGACATGTTTACCAACATGACCCAGCAAAAACGCCTTCAAAACTATATTTATTTTTTATTATTCTTATTATTTTAAAGCAGATTATGAAAGATGAGAAGTTACTTTAAGGGGCATTGATGGTTTGACTAAAAATATTTAGAGCGTTACGTATCATTTATAAAACCATATAATAAAGCATTTCTGAAGCAAAACAGAATCTGACACATTCAAATACGTCTGTCATATCTTGGATATGGTTTTTATCACTCCCAAATAAAGGAGCTTAGGAGCTGGCAGCTAAGTACTAAATTAGGTAAACCGTATTTATACCACATTTTCTGACAGGGGCCCCTAATAAATATTGATACAATGGATTGTACACTAGTATTCTTTAAATGGCATTAAACCAAAGCTATTTACACTGCAAGCGAGCGACAAACCAAACGCTCGTATAATAATGGATAAAGATGCCCACATTGACAGCGCGCACTTGGGGAGCCCTCCAGTGCCGTAGCGCACGCTTGCTATGTACACGGGGTTTATAAACACTGAAATGTACTTACTCAAAGGCGAAAAACAGAGAGCAGGTCCCAATGATGAGAAACAGCGTCAGGTAAAATACTCCTTTCTGCCGAGCCATCATGACGCGTCCATCGCAGCAGAACGTGTTTTTCCCAGGTAGTTTCTCCCATTTTCGAGTAAGCTTCCGCGCTATCATCACCGCCGACATGGTAGCCAATAAACGGATGCACGACCAATGTCAGTCGTTTGCCAAATACATAAATTAACCTGAGTTGAGGAAATACAGAAGACAAAAATGACACAGATGCAGGTTTAAAGCGCTGTTCTTCAGGCATGTAATTTTTCCTTCACGTGTGCCGTTTGTTTGCAGATTTTTTCTCGTGCATCCGTGTTTCCTCAAATCTTGAGTGTTTTAGTCTATGAATCCGCCGCTTTACGTATCGGCTATCCTGGACTCAGAATCCATGGCTGAAGTCTTAATCAAATATAAAACAGCAACATTGGCATCCACAAACGATGGTTTCCCATACTGGCATTCAAAAACATACACTTTCGCACATTTCAAAGCGCCTCCGTTCAAAACACGCACAAATTTAAATGTCCAAAGCTGAACTGAAATAAATGAAAGGATAAGTGTTAAACGCACATCTGGAGATTGGACCTTGACCGACTGACATTTGTGTCAATCTTAAGGCTGGATAAAAGCGTCTCTCCCGCGATCCGTCCCTCGTTCTCCTAAAAATATATGACTTTAATAAAATAAAGAACATCGATGTGACCTTTGCCGATTATATAAAAATCATTCGTGTACTGTGTACGAGTGAAATCTTTCCTCCAATTTCTCCCTCGTAAGATGCAGGACTGGATTCTCTTCTGGAGCAGGAAACACGCCTAGATTGAAATGTCTCTTCTTAAAGGGCCAGTGCCTCACCGCACACAGAACAAAGGAATTTTGTGTCCTACTAACACCCGAACCGTCCTTAAGTCATTCTTTATAAAAATGACTTTGTGAAATTTTGTTGCTTTCGAGTAAAGATACTCGAGTAGGAGAACGTGATGTTTTGATATGTCGTCACAGTTGATATATTGCATGACGTCTTCTCATTTAGACTTGTTCAAACAGATTTTCCACCTGTCGTAAGATCTTACAAATACAATACAATACATGATACTGTTGTATACAATAACTGTGTGTGTGTGTGGTGTGTGTGTATGTGTGTGTGTATATATATATATATACCTATATATATATAGGTGATTTGGCTATTATGCAATTATACTTGGCTATTATACTTGTCTAAGTAGCAGTAAATAATCATAGACATCATCTATTGAGATATCTTCACTCTCTCTCTCTCTCTATATATACGATATATAAATAATTAATAATGACAAATAAACATTATCTGTTTGTTTATATTTATTTATCTGAGCTATAATGTTGCTCTCGATCTCTCATTTAGAGATCTCTTATTATCTCTCATTAAGAAGAGACCACAGGTTTGAAGACTAAAAATTACCATTATGTACCAATAAGCGGCAGTCTTGTGCAAATTACACAAATCTACTGCCTTGAACAGAACTAATTTTATTATGGTTAAACGAAATATGAAGATGACCAAATTTGATAAATACAATGACTAAAAAATATTAATAACTTATTAGTGAAGAATCGCTTTTGCTAAAATGTGCATTGGATAATAAAAACAAAACAAGTGAATTATACTTACTTCCGGGAATTTTATTCGCCTACTCCCACTTGAGGAAAAGAACAGTTGTAGTTTTTACCCTTGTCTGCGCCTGTGGGGGTTAACAACATATAAACTACATTTCCCATACTGTCTTTGGCGCAGATTAAACATCCGTTTAAATATCCGTTTGCGAGTGTACTGGACTGCAAACAGTCTTTCTCCCGTAGTACGAGCTAAATGACTTAAAAGAGGACAGGTAAAACTGACTCCAGAACAGACAGTACACTTAAAGTGGTTTTATATTTTCCGGTTGTGTGTACGGAACTGGTTACACAGGTGTAACGTGTAAATTTGAGATACATTGTGCGGTGTTGAAAGGTATATGATTGTAAGTGCTTAATTGAAACGTGTGGCTTTGTTCAGCTGTTAACTACATTTTGATATTACAGTCAGCTGACGCCTGTTGTTATATGAGTTTTATTCTCTTCTTCACTAGCAAGCACAGTAAACTTAGCTAACAGCTTGGTATGAAGTGTTTGTACAAATTGTACAAATGTATTATTTAAGCCTGGTCTTATAATATCGTGTCCTTCTAGAGAGCTCTTATAGGACATCGTTTTTGCTTATGTTTTAAACTGGGTAATGTACGTTTTGAGAAACGCAATCATTTTGCCAAGACGATTGTTATGTGCAGTGCCTTCGTTGTTTTGTTGACATCACGTGAATATTTTGTTTTGTTTTATCTGTCACAGGGTAATTTCCAGCATGATGTCTGAAGGTAGCTCATTTATGAAGGGCATGATTTTGGGGGGCATTTTTTGCCTGGTGTTGTCTCTGTTTGGGACCTTTAGTCCAGGAATCCAGGGCGATGGCCATCTCCACCATCATCTGAAACCTGCCAGCAAAGATGAACTTCAGAAGTTATCGGAGACCCAGATGTCAGACCTCACCCAGAAAGTTCGAGTGTACTGTCTCATCATGGTGACCCCCAAGCTCCTGGTTTATTGGGCAGCAGCCAATGACACCTGGAGCAAACACTGTGATAAATCTGTGTTCTACAGCTCAGAATCTGCCAAAGCTCTAGAAGCACTGGACCAGCAGGAGCAGGATGAGTGGGCCAGGCTACGCAAAGCCATCGTACACGCCTATGAAAATGCTGGAGACCTGCTCTGGTTTTTCGTGGCACGGCCCACCACGTTTGCAATTATTGAGAACCTCAAGTATTTGGTGTTAGATAAAGACCCAAGCCAGCCCTTTTACATTGGCCACACTGAAAAGTCTGGAGAACTAGAGTATGTGGAATATGACAGTGGGATTGTGTTGAGTTACGAGGCAATGAAGAGGCTGGTGGAGGTATTCAAAGATGAGGAGAAATGTCCAGTGCGGGGACATGCCCTATGGAAGATGCCAGAAGAGAAGCAGCTCGCCACGTGTCTAATGTACGGTGGGGTGTTTGCTGAAAATGGAGAGGATGCGCAAGGAAAAGGGCTTTTTAACAAGAAAAGTATTAGCACTTTAATTTCTGACAGCATGGGCCAAAACCCAGCGGATGTGGTGGAGTCCTGTTGCTCTGATGTCGCGATCACTTTTGGTGGCATGACTGTGGCTCAGATGCAGGTCATGATGTACGGTGTCTACAGACTGCGGCCGTACGGACACGACTTCCACGATTCTTTGACATTTTTGCCTCCTAAAGATTCAGACAATGACTGATTCACTTCATGATCTGTGTTGTGTGACTGTATGTGCTTTATTGCTTGGTTGGTGCTGGTATGTGTTCTGGCTAAATCGAAACCTGATCATTGTTACTAAAATCAGAATGAAAATGTTTTATTATAATGTTTATTATAATATATTGTAATATATGGATAATGTTGTACACATAGCGGTACTTATGAATCAATGAGTCAATCGGTTGGTTAATCAGTAACACAAAGATCAGATTTGTACTGTGATGAATCGTGAAACATTGCAGGCGTTTTACAAACTGGATCTGCATACAGAATGAAAAAAAAAATATTGAATGACATACAACAACATGTTCAGTGGATGTTGTATATTATCTGCATCAGTAATGTTAATTGTATGATTTCCAGTGTTGACAGGAGCCTGTTAATCCAGCTGTGGATCAAATTATTGTTCAAATTTTGTTTTGTTTTTTGTCTTGTAGCCGGGCAGTAGCAAAACTGAAAGGCAGGAGATTGAACTGATGTGATATCCTTTCAGTGAATGTTTTAATGAAGTAATTTTGGATCTTGTCATACAGAGAATTCATGGCTGGATTTGATGTAATTATGTAATATTTGTCATAATTTGATGTAATTATGTAATATCTTATTGCTGCTTTTTATGCTTTAGAAAGTTTTTGCATTTGCTGTTTAAATCATGTCCCCCAAAGCATTTACTGTATAAAGAGCTGTGCATTTTGACTTTGCATTTTAAATTATTGTCGTTTATTCTCAATTATTCGTTTATGCTATCTTTTGCCAATGGATTCACATTCTTATCAAGTAATCTTTGAAATGATATTTTATGTATGAAAGGTTGAGTCCAGTCCAGAATCTCCAGTCCTGACCTTACATGTAGATCAATGTTCTGTAGTTTCTTGATCAACTACACTGTTTGTGGCACAGCTTTGCCTGTAAATCACTTGATTTTGTTGTTTTTTACATTTCCTTTAACATCTGTAATATTTTGGCTTTGATAGATAACTTTAAGGACTGAAAGTTTTTAGTAAACATGGAGAAAACTCAACCACAAATTTTTAGTTTTTATAAGTAGGGTCAATCACATAAATATAGCATGATTTTTCTTCAACAAAATATCCATGTAGCTGCTTTGCTGATGCCCACTCAGGCCCCCACAGATTGAGTCTGACAAACGTATATGTTTAGTGTTAAGTGTCACCTTGACAGTTTGATGGTAACAGCAGAATTACAAGAATGACTAAGAAGGTTTTCTATCTTTATCTTGGGTACGTTAGACAAATTTGCAAATGTAGTTTAAATAGACTTGCCGACAATGGAACAACTAATATCAAGATAGCAATAGACCATTTCAAGGCTGAAACGATTTAAATGCAGGTTTTATTTGTGCATTAAAATAGAGTTGCTTTCAAAGCATTAAGCATGGTACACAGTTGAGTCAATTCATGTAAACAGTAGACAGGCAGCCTGTTGACAAATGGTCCAAATGATCCACATCTTCCTGTGTGTCATTACTTATACGTCTTCATGTGCCACAGTCCATCATTCAGATAGTGAACATTCTCGATTCCAATTCCCTTGTTGACTTTCTCTCTGTTCAGCGACAACAAGAAAATATTTGTGTGAACAAAGTTAGAACTTCTGCTTTATTCAGAATACTGAACCGCAACCTAACAGGATGTATTTAAACTAAAAAATGACACCCAACTAAGAATAAAAGTGATAATCACTGAGATTTACATATAAAAATAAGCAGTTTCGTTTTAGTAAATATGCATGTATTTTTGCATTAAACAACGGTGCTCAGAACGCATGAGATGCGTGAATTAACGTACATGTCGTCCGCTGACATCTTCATGACCCCCACACACAGCGCATGTTGTTTTCCCTCTGCCATTATGGCCTGAACACAAAAACTTAAGGACAACAACCTGCGTTATGCAACACATGCGTGTCAGAATAACTGGACTTATCAGAACTCATTTCAGAACTTATTCAGATGCATCTATTTAAAATGGAAAACATCTGCACGTCAGCTGAAAAGATACGACTACTTTGTCTGTCTCAGCAGGGTAGAGTTTGGCACCTGGTGATGTGAGGCCTGGACACATGATATTGGCTCCACTCAGAACAAATTTGATGGCTCCTTTATCTACTTGCTGGTGTGGAAGAATGAAGGGATCTGGAAAGCAAACAGGCAACTGGCCTGTTAGTATGACTGATGTCATATATATATACAGTCATATAAAAACAATCAATGAAAATCAAGCGTCTTACATTTGTGTAAAAGTCTGAGGGTGGGATAAAATGGCCCCTCCCTCTGTCTGAAGAAGAGCAGCTCTCCGTTTACCGTAATGATTTCAATATGCTCGTGACTGTAAATATAAGCAAAACCGACACCACATCCATATTGTAAAACTTTACAGTACATTACAGTAACTCATGCTGCATAATTCTTACCATCTCACAATTTTGACAGGGTCTTTTTTGGGCATAATCTGGTTGAGCCATTCGTCGATGTTGGGAAACTGATCTAACAGCTGATTCTTTATGCCCTTTATTACAGATGTCTTAAGTTGTATACAGTTGGAAACATTCTCCTTTTCATCAAATCTGTGACAAAGAAAGAAAGAACAAGCGCATTCTATGAGCTTAATGTCTGTAGGACAAAAAGGTGCAAGACTTAGGTGATGACGACATATCAAATGCAGGTGATGCAAATGACCCAGGTTTTGGGTCATTAATTGTAAAACATGTCATATATGTGACTCAAGGTAAACAGGCTTACTGCAGTTTGATCAAGGACCTTGAGCTGAAGTCATTAATTTAAACAAGTGCATAGCTTAGAAAGTGAATGAATGACAGACCTGCTACCTGAAGTTAGCAAGGTAGCTAAACAAGATGCCATCTCAAACAGAATTTAAGGCATACGAAATGTAGCTCGTCACATACAGAGTGTTAGGCTCATAAACACAACAGCTATAATCTCTACAAAGATGGAAAAGCCACTGTGTTAATAATTCATTTCATTACCATTTACAATGCTACGTTGTGTTAGCGAGTGTTTAGGTGGTAGACAACGGCGTGAGCTTACTTTTTAAACATCCTTGTCGGTTGTTTTCGGTCACTCTTTTCCTCTAGTCAGTGTTCTTATAGCTCGTAACGCGCAATGTTTGCACAACCAAGTGAGTTTAAACTATATTTAGTTTGAGGACGGTTTAATTTACTCCACGCTTACAGTCAATGGCAGGTGACTGCTGTTTGCGACATTTACGACCGTGGTAAACGTTATACGGCTAGGGCTAAACGTGCCGAAAGTACGAAAAACCTGACTTGAATAAAATGCGTTTTATACCGATCAGTATTTTACGCTATATTTTTTATTTGTTTTAAGTAGTTATAAATAGTTAAAAGTAAAACTTAAATAGAAGATGGTAGACTTTAGCGGTACAGTTAGGGATGAAGTCAAACAGTGTTATCCATGTTTGTCAATATCCTCATGCCAATATCAAGTTTTTCTGTTAGGTTTGATGATACCATAATTTTAGTCCATACATTCAAATTAAACTGAATTTCTTGTAAAAGCACATTTATAAAACAATACCACGCCTTGAACTTTTCATATCCAGTATTTTCAGAGCAGATAATTATCATAATTGAACAAAGGAGAAGAATCATGGAAACACATAGAGTTGTTTATTCTGAGGCAATAAAAACAAGCATACTCTTCCACTGGACAACTGTCCACTTCAGTATGATTTCTCAAAACACCATTGTCGAAACTTCCACTGATCCAGTGATGCCACACAGAGGAGACTCTCAGTAAATAAGCCTAATCGAGAACTTAGAGATATATGAACTTGGAAACACTAGGGTGATAAAACGGTGCTGCTGTGCTTGTTCAAAGTTTCTGGAGAAAGATTTCGGTTGCAAATGTGGTTAAGCGCCAAACATCAAATGTGTGTGTAAAACATATATACAAAACAAACAAGAGGAAGAAACGCGGAAGGGTATAAGCAAGGTTGAAAACAAAGAACAAAGGGAAAAACAAAGAAGTTAGTGTTTAGCAGCGTTAACGGTCCTACAAACAAAACAAGTGCTTGGTTATCTAATCTTGGCACATACCGTAAAATTTCCAATCAGCCTCAATTGTTCTATATCAATATTCACATTCACAGAACATAAATCGCATGTGACCAACCAGCTGAATCTTCTTTTAGTTGGACAAATTTATCCAAAACATTGTCAAAAAAAACAAACCCCGTTTTCAATGTTCATACACTGGTACCTAATAGAACACTAACAGAACAAACGAGTATAAATTGATCGATCGGTTTCTGTTTTTTTTGCACAGGTATTAAGTCAATGTATTACGTGACATTTGCATGAAATACACAGTGGGGGACAAAAAACAACAACAACAACAACATACCAGAGACGAATAAAAGCCGTGGAACCAAGTCTGAAAATAAATAACTTCTTTATCTCAGGATAGTCAAATTCTCACTCGTTCAGAAGCAATTTAACAAAATAATTTGTATTATCGTTTCATTTCTGGTTTTTAATGAGAGTGTGAGGTGGAAAAACAGCCGGACAAATCCAAGAACAGAAATCAGATTCAGTTATTGGTCACTGGGGTGAAGATGGTAAAGTGAACGAAAACTGGAACGAAACGTTCCGTGTGCTAAGGGAAGTAAACAACATTACTGAGAAAAGCCTCCTCCTGTCATTTCTTCTATGCCATAGCCCTCTTATTCTCTAAGCCACATAGTTGTATTGATTGGGATTCTCCTTATCCCTTTCCATGTAGTCCCTGTCAATAAGTGACTCTATCCTCTTCTTCAGATCAGCAGGCTGGAAGCAGACGAAACAGAATTAAATGGCAAGTTAATACTGGGCCAAGCTCCACTTCCAATGGAACTTTTAATGAACCGTTATTCATGTGTTCTTTGAGAATTACCCCCACAACTCTCAAACCCAACATCAACACGTGACCTGTGATGGCAAAATGAGCCGGAAGGAGCACAGGCTAATTACAAGCTACAGGCAAAACAAGTGAGAAATGTTAACGTTGGTCTAATTTAAGGTTCACAAAAATGAGCTATTTGAGCCAACATGCTTCAAATAGCACTTAACCATCTAAAATGATCTTTATTTGTAAGTTTTCTGAGACTTTTTTTGTTTTAATAATAATTTTTTCTTCCAAGCATTTGATTCTCACCTTGACTGGGAATTTGAGCTGGTTGTACACCTCAGACACCAGAAGATTATGGCTGAGAGTCTTCCTCATCTTCATGATTCGAACAATGGCAGCATCGATTTGGTACTGACGGTCTTGGAATACTCTCTCTGTAGTGCTGGCTTGCTCCTCTACCTGTATGGTACAGCAAACAAAGCATGAGACAGCCAATGATTCTCCTAAGCCTAAATTCTGTTCTGACTGGTGATGGGTGGGCCAGACTGTACCGTTTCTTTCATCTGGATCTGGTTGATTTTAATCCTGAACAGTTTGTGTTTGAAATCATCGTTACATGAGAACTTGTCTCCATCTTCCACGTCTTTGCTCTTTGGGGTTTTATGAAGAACTCTGGCCTTTCCACAGGCTAGTGACTGCAGAGTCCGTCTCAGCTCACCGTCCTCTGCAAACATGAGTTTATTGTTTACATGACCATATATGCTAACAAACACATGACATGTCACAATGGTCCATACCAATGCCTGTAGCCAGTTTAATGTCCTCCAGAGAGAACTCCTCTCCTTCATTAAACATCAGCAGAACCAAAGTCTGAAACAGCGACACCTGGAGCTCTTTTTTGCCCTGTGAAAAACCAAGAAAAGATTTCAATATTGCACATTTCCTTATTTGTGCAGCCTACAGAGGATGCATATAATTATATTTATTATATTTAATATATTGTATTTACATATTATTATATATTGAACATGTATATTATGATCAGCTCTCAATCTACAATTACCTCTTTAAATTCTGCCTTAAGCACACAATGACCTAATGTTGACTGCCACTGTAGTTTTCGTCCGCTGTGTTTGCCCAGATAAAACGTCTTAAAAATCTCCTGCAATTTCACCATCTGAAAAGCAAAGGCTGACATTGTTATTTCTGCTGCGTTTAAGGAACAGGAAGCTGCTGATCTAGGCTCTCATTTCTATATTCAATATACACACCTCTGGAGGGAGGTGCACTTCCATGGGGACGTAAGTTGGCCAGTATCCCATCGTGAGAATGTTCACCGTCAGCTCGATATTTCCGGGAATATTTTGGCATTGCATGTGCTGAGGTGAATTTGAGTGAAGAAAGGTGTGAATTATCGGTAAATATTTAAAACAAACAAACAAATAAATAAATAAATGCTACCGTTACCTGTTTGAACTGGATCATGATGTCTTTTGAAAGCTCCATGTCTTTGAACATTCCCTCCAGTTTACTGGTAAACGCAGCTCCGCATTCTGAAAGAGAAAAGCAATTTACAGTTTTCTGTGTGCAGTCCGGTGAGGCATCTGTGATGATGATGTCACCGTTTCAATGCACAGATGTCACTTACCATGCTTCAGTTTCGACAACATTGATTTTTCGGCATCTACAGAGGCACTCTTTCCCACCAGTAACCTCTTTGCTAGATCTTTCTTGTAGAAGGCCTCAAAAACATCTTTCCCTTAAAAAGAACAAATAAACTCTGTGAGGTGTAGCTCAGTGGTTAGAGCATGGCGTTAAGAACACCATGGTCATGGGTTCGATCTCAGGGATTGCACATACTTAGAAACCACGTATAGAATAACGCAATGTAAGTCACTTTGGATAAAAGCGTCTGCCAAATGCGTACATGTAAACATTTAAAAGCCTCTAGACAGTAGTCTTACCATAAATAAACCTGAATATGATCATGATCTTGTCCAGCATCTTCTCAAGTTCCTCATCGGTTGCTTCCTTGTTTCCTGCACGGAGCTTTGAATCCACATATTTTGCTACACGACATAAATCGCATCATAAACGTTCAAATTCACCATCACCCAATCAGCTGCAAGTGCTCTCAAATACAAATTCTGATAACTGACCAATGAGCTCTGCGGGTTTGTTTGGCCGTTTGTTGATAAAGGTCTCGAACGCCTCCTTCATGCCATTCACAAACTTCTCGTTCTTCATGAAACAAACATCAATGATGTGATCCACTTTGTCCTTGAAATCCAGAAGCTCCTGAACCATCGTCTTGTCTTTTTCTGGGTTGATGACGATTGTGCTTCCAAAGGCCTGACACACAAAAGAAGCATGTAAATAATAATCTCCAGAACTGTGTTTTACAGTGATGTAGGCCTAAAGCCCCATTCACACCAAGGACAATAACTACAGTTAACTACAGTATAAAGATAACGTTTTAAAACAGTTCTGAATTTGAGACAAGAGTGGAGTCCACACCACAACTACAATGATACAGAGGAACGATATTGTTGGATTACTTTCACAGTTGATGAACGATAAAAATTGACAGCCAATCAAAATCCATTTACATTTAAAAGGCTCGTGCATTTAAATCACAGAGGACATCGACAACTCTCAATTCCTCTCGTCTTTGAAGGATTTCATGTACCCAAAAGCGTCTGTTTTTCCTTCGGTTTCTTTGCGAAACAGAAAGCAACAGCAGGTCCTGTACATCCTTTTTTTTGGACTATGAAACCGCAGCCTGCAGGCTTACAATAAACATAACGTTGTCATCCATTGGTGTGGAGCTAATACAGTCATAGTTCTTGGTGTGAACAGGCCTTAGGTGTCATGATACTGCTGATCATTCGTTTACCTTGATGTACTCGATCCAGTGCTGCAGCAGAACCTGCACGCCGCCCCTCACTCGACTGAAGAGCTGATACAACAGAGACAGGTCCTGAATCCGGTTCTCATCCAGCAGGTTATTCAGACCTAGCGTTTCAGAAGAAAACAATCACCACCATGTTTCTACACTGGTGCATCCTGAATTAAACCATTTCAAAAATCACTTTCATGTAATGAGCTTGACGTGAACTCGACACCTTTCTGAAGTATTGCTGTTAGGTGTTCTCCAAGTAGTTGCTTTTCTACCGTGGCGATGAGAGGTTTTCTACGAAAGGAGAAAATAGGCACCAATCACACACATAATATTTTTACCAACATAAAGACCCATCTGAATTTTAGTATTAATTATTATTAATCATTAATATTAATTAATAACATACTGTGTGCTCTGGTCCAAATATGTGATGACTCTGTCAGCCTCCTCTTCTAAACGCTTATTTACATGATGGAGATACTCTGGCACCTAAAAAAAAATACCGGGTCCTGTTAGGCTGAGGCACAGACAATGAAGTCTGGCTTACAAAACCATTATCATTCAACAAAATCAAATCATTTATAGCCAACTTCAATTTACAGATGTAACACCGACAGTATAAAACTTTCTGTTCCGCTCATAGAAACTCACCTCTCTCTCCTGCATGAGCCTCTGACCCTCTGCTGCGTACAGTCGATTCGTCTCTTCCAGAAAACGCTGCTCAAATGAATCCTGATAAATCTGTCAAAACCGGAGCAAAAGGGCGATTACTAAAACTGTATAAAAGCACCACAACAAAACCTTCAGGCCATAAAATCGCCACTGTTCTTTCATAGCCCAAAATAAACAGGTAAACTGATTATTATTAAGTCACACTTTGAGCACAGCTTCCGTAAGAAGATTTAAACTAGTGTAGCCTGAGAACCATTTAATACCTGCTTCTCACCAAACATAACTGGTAATGAAAAAAACATTACCATGTCCTATAAAGTACTGTGACCAAAGTTGGAAAAGAAACATTTTTCATTCAAAACCCAAAAACCCAAAACTACTGCTTTAAAGAATGTACGTTTGAACTGTGCAGTTGTCTAAATCAGTTTTAGGGATGCAACTGCTGTTCTAGAAACAAAAATTCATCCCCAAAATGAATTCCTGTTTTAAGATTTTTCTCTATGCCTTAAGTTTTTTCAAGTGCCTGTACATGTACTGTATCAATGCAGAAGTTATAGCGTTGGCTTTAAATAATCATGACTAGCTTTACTTAGACTGGATCCAGAAGATTCCAGAAAGTGGGAAAACAGGTGGGCTAACCTGCAGATCGGAGAGCATGCTCAACAGACTCCTCAAGAGACTGCGGTCCACAGCCTCTCCGCTCCGCTCTCTCTCGATCAGAAGCAGAATGCCATCGATTGTCTTACTTTGCACCTTTAGATCGCTGATGATATAGAAACGAAACAACTCCAAACCCATATCCCTGAAGACGACACAAAACACGGGAATCGTTCACTTCCAGCGGCAGAGAGAGCAAAACCAACAGCAAGGGTTACCTCGCCAACATTAAATATACATATACATATCTTTCGGCAAAAGTGGACACGTACCAGATTGACGGCAACATGGAGTTTTGTAACACATACGTACGATCCAAAAACAAAAATATACTCCTTATCATGATCTAGAATATAGAGAGAATGCAAACAGGTAAATAACTAGACAAAGAAAGAAGGGATGAGAGAAATGATATTAGACGATAATGCACATAAAATATGAAAACCTTCTACGTGCTCACAAATAATAAATAGGGAGATAAAGGGTCGTTTATTTCACCAACCATTTGTCTGCAGTGATTTTGCCAACATTTGTCTATTTTCTTCAGGAAGAGCACGCTGTCTAAAGCATCCGTGATGGAAGAGTTAAGAAATCCACACAAACCTGTGTTAGTTTTAACAGTTAATTATCAACGTGTTACTGTCCGGGTGACACATTTTTACTCCTTCACAGCTGTTCAGGTGCTTGCATTACTTTAACATCCCATAATACAATTAGAAATTAAATAGAAATTTGCAGCCAAAAAGGATATTCTCTGAACTGGTCGATCTGTGCCTTGATGTGGTCTTCACAGACCAGTCGGAGCTGTTTATAGAGCTTGGCAGATATCTTATGGGAGCACAAGTTTTCAACAGCCTGAAATAACAAGAAGTACACAAGAAGCCATGAATAGTGCATAACTTTACATTAGTGTATATAATAGTGTATTATTATAATTATAGTACACTGATATATAATATATGCCATTAATTACATATAATAACAGTATATTACTGCTATTTAATGCAAGTGATTACAGAATCCTTTTTCAAGTGACAAGTAATGTTTTCCTACCTGATAAAGCTCCTCGAGATTGTATTTTATTGAAGTGCTGTTCTGTATGGCCTCCACTGCCTCTTTTAGCTTCTGCCAGGTCTCATTTGTGTAATTCTCTGGTAGTTTTGGCTTTTCTGATAAGGGATTTCAAACAAAAGCTTGTGTGAACAAACCGTTGCATTAAATGCATAAGAAATGCAAACACCGTACAGTGCTACAATCATCATGTGGTTTTGTTTACACAAATGTTGCCACTCCATAAACAAAAGCAAATGTAAACAAACATAACATAAGCAGCCTGTTGACAGCGGTGATATACTTAGTGTGGCAGCAAAATAAACAATAACAAAGCCAAATAACATGAATTACATAATTCATGTTATTCAAGTGGTTTACCTGTGTACTGCACAGTGATACTGGTTGTCTCTCAAAACCTAGTGGGCTGCCAACCTTAACAACATTTTTGGGCATCACACGAATGAGTTCACTAATGCTGCCTAGGTAGGGTGTTCGCTAGATTTTGAGATACCGTCAATGACGTTTTCAAAAATAAGTCGTCAACAGACAGAAACGCACAAACACACGTGGAAGATGATGGGAGCCCAGTTACACCAGTAAACAGCACAGCGCTCCCACTTCCCCTACCTTTGAAGTTCTTGATAACAAGTTTCTTTGCAGCACCGGGTTTACTGCTGGAGAAGGTGGCGGAGCCCGCAGACTTGGTCAGTCCGTTCGCATGGTGCCCTACACCTCCGGGCAAGAACACGTTTTTTGCCTTTGAACAAGATGCAGAAGAATTATACGACTCCTCGGCCATCTTTACATCCAGTCCGATCAAATCCACCGGGTCCTCAAATCTCAACTTCTTGTTGTGTTGCTGTAAAGCGCTGGGAGAGCAGGTCGTGGTGCAGGTTGAATTGCAAATGGCTTTCGGAGACGAAGATATTGAATCAATGTCTTCCCTCTCGGAACTGTTAATTTTTCTCTTCTTAGAAGACGTTAAGCTACTGTCGTTGTGCACATCAGAAACTGCCTGTCTGTGCTCTTGGGCTGGCGGTGGGGGATTAGGGGCAGGTAAACCTGTTGGAAACATGAAAAAAACACTAAATCAAATAGCTAATCTACTAATGCTACGATGCCGGTGTGGACGCTTTATATTCCTTGGTCTCGGTCGGGGAAAGTCCAGCCTCACGTCCCCGAGTACGAAGAAGGAGAAAAACGGATCAGCTGAGAAGTGGAGCCCCAGTTGGACCCTTCTCTGTTCTTGTTATTGCCAGCAGAAGAAAAATGGTTGAATACTGCTTCCTCTCTACAACACACTCCTGCGCGGTGCGCAAAGTCTGCTGGGTTTCCAACTCCTTATCGTAGATGGCTGTTTCTTTAAAGCATCCTGGCGCACTTCGTCCTACCGCCCGAGAAGTATGTTGACATTTAAAGTTGGCGTAAAAGTACGCGGGGAAATAGTAACTTTGCTAAGAAGCGACGCTGACCGCCGGAAGTATTTGGGGAGGTTGGCGTGCGCAGCTGCTGTTACAAGGCCTGAAATTTGAGATGTGCCGCCAGGAGGCGCCAATGTACCGCGCACGTGTTGGTAACATAAAAGTACACGAAAGATGAAGAATACTTTTATCTGATCTCATCGTCATCACGCCTTCCGAAGTCGAAGCAAATGTTTATCGTTTTTAATCTCTCCTGAATAGCATCAATATACAAGAGTCAAACTAAAAAACTTACAAGAGAAAAATATGAGAATCACCGTTGGTTCTGGGCGTTTGTTTTTATTCGTGTGCATATAGAAAATGCTTATTTTTCGGTTTTTGAACAAGATTTAACATTAATATTCTTTACAGTGGCGTTGGCTTTTTGTCTACTAAAATGCCATTTTGTCGCTTTAGGTAAATTAAATGGTTAAAATCATACAATTTTTAAAAACTACAGTGACGTTTGGCCTTGGCTTCATCGCTTTGTTAATAAAATGAGATCACGTAAAAACAAAGCAATACAATACACAAACTTAAGGCATCGTAAAATTTCTGGCATCTGAGTGCCCTATAAATCTGGTTCAGGCTGTGATGTGGAAATATACATTTAGTTATTGTGTTATCACACCCGTCAGCCTAACCACACAGCAAAGTCTGTTTTCTGATCAGTCATGGTCATAAACAGTAAACGTCGTAAACACGACATAAGGTGCATGTACAGGACGATCTGAGCGCTGTCCTGACATATGCTGTGTTGCCAAGTCCACGGTTTCCCCGGTGAATCAGGCAACTTTGTTAACTCTCCGCGGGCTGTTTTATATTCCGTGGATTAATAGAAATGTCATTATATTTTGCCATATTAAATATATTAAATACATTTAACATATTTTGCAATATTAAATATATTAAATGCATTTAACTGTGTAGAACGATGCCGCGATTTTCAATCCCAAATTGTTTAAGATGCATAACTGTGAGTGTTAATGTTATATATATATATTAGGTACGGAAGAAACATCTTATGAGTTTGGATGCTTGGGTTGGGGTCGTTGGGCTTGTTCCGGGGTAGTTTGGATTGACCCTCGTGCTCTTTTTTTACGCAGACCTGGCAACCCTGATCATATGACTTATATGAGAACAGGTTTGAGGCTGAGTTTACGTCGCCGCTGAACCGGGTCACACTTTCGGTCCAGGCGTCACTTGCTGTCTGTCTGCGCAGAGAAACCATCTGTATTCCGCTATGGCTCAACGCGGTCGTGTGATTCTGCTCTTTCTTTTGCTCAGTGGTACGTACGACAACGTTATGAAGCGTTTAATTTCAGCGGGCGCCACTGTTTAAAGCGAAGGTTGTAGATTGATTCGTGTGATATTTAACTCGGGCCCGCAGGAAAGCGAGCGCCTGTTAGCATTAGCGTTAGCATTAATTCTTACCTACGCAAGTGCAAGCGCGTTGGGTGACTGGAGTTTGTAGCATAAATAATTTTCAGTGTTTGTAGCCAGACTGTTTATTATTCGATTTATTGATTTATGTTCAATGTTAAATGAAAGAAATAGTTTTTTTTAAATAAGTACTAGTTTAACGGGAGCGTTGTAAAATTGCTCCGTTTGCTAGGTGCCCACCTGTGGGTTGGATTAAATCAACGGACAACTAATAAAAAATAACCATGTGTAGAATATACTCGATAATTGAAGAAAACAGGAAACAGATTATCAAGAGACACTGAGGTGTTTGTTTTTCAAAACCTAGTAAGCTGTCTACCTAGACAACAGATACGGGCTGTATAATTCGTGCTAGATAGAGCTGCAATAAAGCTGTGGCATATTTTTGCATGGTAAACGAAACCACGGTCTGCTTACAGGCAACACGAGTAGTATTTTTAGTCAGCGCCATAGATTTTATCTGTATTGACTTGCAAAACATGTGATATTTAAGCGTCTCTTCCGTATATTTGTGACACCCGCAATATGTTGTCATGTGATGCGGTTTATGAAGCAAGGACCTTTTGACAGCTTTTGATGAACGTGTCGGGTTAATGATTTCCTCAAACCACATGTCGGCTGTGACAAGGGACGGTCTGTCAGTTCCGATAATCTAAGCCAGTTAAGCCTTAGAGAAGTTAAACAGATACAATTAAATCGCACAGGGTGTTGCTTTGCTGTAACATCCACGCTGCCAGCCAGGAAGTGAAGACCTGGAATGTGCAGTTGTGTTTTTATTTCTTTTTTTAGATTATTTAAATGCTGTGTTGTACTTACAACTTTTCATTTTTTGATCTGATAATGAATCAAGGAGCTGACCTCCAAAAAGTTAATGGGTTTTATTTATATCTCTTGTTTTGAAACTTAGGGCAATGTTTAAATGGTGTAATTGAATTTTTTTAGCAGTATTGCCTTCGTCTTCATCTAGCCTGCTCTGAAAATTAGGCAAGTTGGACCGTGTTGAATGTTTTATTGGAAACCCCCACAGTGTTCGTGTGAAGCATTAGATAATGAATGCGTTCGTCTATAATGCTCCGTTTCCTCCTCGCTTAGGTATTGTGTGCGCCGATGATGCGGTCGTGACCTCACCACCTGCGACACAAGAGCCCAGTACTAGCAAAACTCTCTTAGTCACCCACTCTCCATCCACCTCTGCAACCCATTCAGCTACGACTCAAGCCATTGTACCTACAGCAGCTCAGAACACCACAGCCCACAATGGCACCACAGAACCTCCGACTACCCAACATCACAACACAACCAATTCTACCACAGAAGCCCCGACCACCACGCAACACAACGCAACCACGGAACCTCCAACTACCGCCTCTCATAACACGACTAATTCTACCACAGAAGCGCCAACTACAGCGCACAGTAATGTTACAACAGCCCCGAGCCCTCCTCCAACCACTCCGCCCCCGGTCCCCAACCCGACTGTTGGAAACTACAGCGTCAAGCCTGGCGTGAACTCCTCAGTCTGTCTGTTAGCCAAGATGGGCCTCCAGTTCCGTTTCCAAGCAAGTGGGGTATGTATGAAACGAGACGTTTGGGTGGGGCCTTGGTTGTGGTTGGAGTTTCTGTAGCTTATTTGATAGAGCATCGCCTTAGCAGTGCAAAGGTTGTGGGTTCGATTTCCAGAGAATACATGCACAGATTAAATGCCATCCCTCAATGCACTGGAAGCGCTTTGGATAGAAGCTTTGGCCAAATGCATCCGTGTAAAATGTGATGTTTGTTGTACATGAGTCGGTACAGTTGTGTAATTTGTTTATTGTTAATGTGCAGAATTCCAGCCGTCAGATTGTAAATCTCGACCCTAACGTAACATCAGCAAACGGGACTTGCGGAAGTGGTGGCAGTGACTCTTCCCTTGTGCTGAAGTCAGACAAAATCACAGTTCAGTTTGTTTTCACTAATGTGAGTATCAGAATAGTGGATTTCAGCAGGAGTCAGTGGCACTATAATAAAACTATACGGTAACACTATAATTTCATTCTGTCTCACGCAGGTTTCCAATAAATTCCGCCTACATGCTTTTAGGCTTTCTGTTGAGATCGCCAATGGTAAGATGTTTTAACTATGATGTACATTTTTGATGCACCATATTTTCTAATTATGTAGTCATGTTCTGCCCTCTGATTGGTGTGACCCCTCCAAACAGGGACCTTTTTCAAAGATTCCAATAATAATCTGTCTCTGTGGGAGGCGTCCGTTGGGAGCTCCTACATGTGCCGAAAAGAGCAGAGTTACAACATCTCAGACAAGCTTACCCTCAACACCTTTGAGTTGCAAGTTCAGCCTTTTGCGGTCCAGAAGAACACATTTAGCACAGGTACGTTGTGTGTGTGATGCTGAAGCTGCATTAGTAGTAACTCAAATTTCAAAGCAAAGGCGTGAAGAGCCATGTTAGATGCTGAATGATGTTCTAGCCAATAGAATTCCAGGTCAGATTGACATCACTTTCCGGCCTGTGGCAGCACAGAGGAGATTTGATCTGGAAAAAACATGTATATTCCTGCTCAGCCTCTGTTTTCAGAGGCAGTGCGGCCAACTGTGTCGGATTTAGTTTTTGTCTTATCTATGGCCTCGTTAACATTACATTTATTGAACACGGTCAAATGTGAATAAAGTTCATGTTCATGGCACTAAAAAACAAAGTCCAGCTATGCATGATAATTTATTGCGCTGCTTTTCCATTGAAATGCTACTTTTACAATATAGCTTGATTAGTTTAGGATTTGTAAACATTTTTGTTTAGTTAAAAAAAAGACGGCTTTTTACACGAGTCCGTTTAAAACCTATTCAGCTCCCTGTTTAAAAAGGTCCCCAATTAATTACCCACCCCAGATATAAAGCAGCTATACCAGACTCGAGCTGTTGAAGATCACATACTGAATGAACATTATGAACTAATAAAATCGATCGATTATATAGTTATTATAAACTGCTGTTTCTGTATAGAACCATGAATGTTGTATCAGAAATGTGAAGATTTAAAATAATGGCTCTGTTTTATCAGACTTGAACGTTTTAATGCGTTTGAATGTTTTTGAGGATCTGCGATGCTGTTGACGATGACGGCCTCATTGTGTGTTCACTCATGTTCTCTCTGTCTGCAGCCCATGAATGTTCAATGGATGACACCAGCCTGTTAATCCCAATCATTGTTGGTGCCGCTCTGGCTGGTTTGATTGTCATTGTTTTGATTGCATACGTGATTGGTCGACGAAGGACCTATGTTGGATATCAAACGCTGTAATGCACCAATCAAATCGCGAGTGTTTCAAGGGACACCAAGCCTGTTCCTGGACCATTGTCAATATTTTGGGTGTTTGTGCATTCTCGATTGGCTACTGACTCATGGTTACTCATGGAGTCCAAATTTGTTGTTCTTGTGATCAATTTATTCACCATCCCTTAAAACTGCAACGAGAGAGAGAAGGTACAATGGCCTTCCAGGACCAGGGCTCCCTATTGTAAATTGGTTTGCGCGTGTGTGTGTGTGTGAGAGAACCACTTTTTGTGTGTCTGTGTGTGTGTGTGTGTGTGTGTTGCTTTGCCACTTTTGTTTTGTGCAAGTAAGTGCATGTTTTTTTTCCTTTTCTCTTGTAATTAGAGATCTGGGATGCAAATGTGTGCTGTTATAACATCACTCTTGGTATTCTGTTTTTTTGCGCTAAATTACATATGCAAGAACAAGATCGTACAGATACGCCCAATTACCCACCTGCAAATGATCTGTGTCACACCCCACACTTGCTACTTACAGACATTGCTCTTTCATTCAGTGAGTTTAGCACTTATTCAATCAGTTCATGCTTATCAAACATTATTACATTTACAGCATCAATATTAATGTTATGTGTTTTCATCATTTAGGTTAAATATTAAAAAGTCATTTGAAAAGCAGGTCGTCACTCTGTACTGTAGTGACTGGACAGAGAGGGCAGAGCGCCACTTTTATAGAAATCGGGTTTTGCATCATGTCGGCAGTTTTGCATCATGTCGGCAGTTCTGTATTCAGAACGCCATTGTGGGAAATTGCTACAGACAGCCAAACACGCTGGGCAAAACCAGACTGATGGCCCTTTCAAACTGACTTTCTAGAATAGGAAAACGTGTCATTGTTTAAACATTTACAAGCATTAAAAAAAACAAAACAAACAGACCGGTGTCGTAAAAAAAGTGCAATGGCTGTTTTTTCACTTATACTCCGTAACATAAAGAAGTTATATGCTGTTCCTAAATGTTTTGTGGGACATCTAGTAACCCCATTTTATTTCATTTAAAAGGGAAGACGACTGTTTTCGTGTCAGCTATTGCGTAGTTTCCACTTCACCTACATAACTAGTCTAGTTTGTAAGATGCGTGCTGCTTACTGCATTCTGTAAATTAAGCTGGCACCTCTCTGAACCCTGTGTAATACAGAAGGGCGATACATTCTGAATGCACGTGTCAGTTCTGTCATGCCGATTGTGTTGCTTTAGTTTTGCGCTGAAAAGCCTTTGCACAGTATCATTGCTTTCTCTTATTTTTCATATCTTAATTGTCATACTAGGTTATTGTGTGATGTTTGTCATCTTTTGTTATTCCCCCCCTTTGTTAAATTCACTGTTCATGCACCATTCTAATTCAGTCTATGCATCACCTGTGCTGAATCTGGTGTAAATCTTTCATTTTTCTTTTGTTTTTTTTTTATAACCGGGACATATTAAAACTTCAAGATTGATTTCTGGTCATGTTGTGCCTTGCTTGATAAAATTGCATCCAATTAATGACATGATTTGTCACTAAAAATATTTTCTCTCCAAGCACATTTGCAATGTTTTGCAACTTTTGTAAAAAGGGATTCCTTTTCTGACTGCCCTAAAACTCGGTGTGTTTCATGAGATTTGTTGTTTTGCAATGGAAATGATTGCTTTGTTAAAGTTTTAATGGGCTTTTAGCTGCAATAAATGAAGAAAGATAATTGTGTGTACATTCAAACTGGTGTGGGCCATTTTTTTAAAACAATGTCATATTGAAAAGTTTGGAGAATGTGATTTATTGTAGTTTTGTAGTGTTACTTTGTGTTGATGGAAAACATTTTTTGAACGTTTCAATTCTGTCTTTGTTTTTCCTCACCCACTTTTTTTTGTTTTCAGCTGAGGATTGTGAAGCGGATCGCTCCGATAACTTCATTGTCCCTATAGCGGTCGGAGTTGCCCTGGCGGTCCTCATTATTATTGTATTAGTGGCATATCTGATTGGACGAAAGCGAGGTCACGCTGCTGGTTATGAGCAGTTTAATTAGCAATAATAATTCGTTTAACGGTGAGAGTGGTTTAAAAATGTTTAAATTACCAGCGAATGTTGGTCATATCGTGCAGGGTTTGAGCTCTCGCTTGATGTAAGACGTGAAGTGGTTTGGTTTATGAGCACAATAAAATGATTTTGAAGTTAAATATTGTGATTTGAACAGTAGGAAGATCATATTATATACCAATCACACATGTATTAAAATAAGCTTGCGTAGCACTTACGACGCTTATCAATGTCCTGTATTGATTTTACAGTGTTAATTATGTCGTGTTATAACCAGAATCAAAGGTTGTGTCAGCGCTGTGTAAGACAGGCTTCCTGCCAAGCCTTACATAATATAACACTCATTCCTTTTTACACAACCTTGTTACATTAAATGATGCCTCTGCTTTGAGTGACTTGCAGCACGACGACATTTCTGTAATCACTCACCATCCCTTTCTCTCTCTCTCTCTCCCTCCCCCTTTCTCTCAGCGGACGAGTGCTTTCTGGATTCTGATCTGAGTTTTCTCGTGCCTGTTGCTGTGGGCGTGGCTCTTAGCTTCCTAATCATCCTAGTGCTTATCTCTTATCTGATTGGCCGGAGGAAGAGTCGCACTGGCTACCAGTCTGTATAACACCCAAGCTGCTGCCATCTCTTACCTCTAACCCTCGCTTGACCCCCGCCGTATGTTTGCTTTCTCCTGCTGGCTGAATCTTATTCCCTGCAAACTGCTGGACTGTCCTCACCTGCCAGTGCACACTGCTAATGACACCCTAGTTTCTAACATGTTTGATGTCTATATGATTATATCTCTGATCTCTAATCATTCCCTGCGTACAACTGACATTTTTATGAATGATGTGGTATATTTCTGCTTATGCACACCGGACGCGACGTCAACGGGCATGATTAACTTATTTAGCGTAAACGAAGGCTGTTCAAATAACCACTAGCACTGCAGCTTATGTTAAATGCATGGAAAAAATAGAGATGGTTTTTTTTTTCTTGCTGTAAGAATGTTCAAACTTTAGAAGTAGGAATATTTTGTTCAAGTGTAACAATTGAATGTAAATACTCCGTTTACTCAGTGTTTTTGTGGCCATTTGCTGAAATGAAGGGTGAAAAGTATCCTGGCACTTTCTTTAATAATCAGAAATCAGCAAAGCTAACGATCGGCCATGTTTTGCATTTAGCACATTGTATCTTAAAGGGACGCTATTTTGTATTGTGACATTTACCAGCGTTTAAATATAAGGTCCCCCCTCGCCCTTCGCAGTTTTAGGTCCCCTCTCAGGGAATGTTGGAAGTATTATAATGAATAGCCCAGTCACAAATCTCTGTGTAGGTTTGTGGTTTAGCTTGTAGTTTCTGCACACATGGATTCAGTGTTCGGTTATATGTTTTCTAAGACCAAAGCTACAGTTTACAGTTGATCGTCAGCCTGTTTCCTGCTCTTCTTAGTCCAGCTATGAATGTGTCCCAACCAGACCAGGTTATGTGTATACTTCCTCCCCAACACCACTCTTTCACTTTGTTCCCTATTTTTGTTGATTAGAACACCCTATGAGCACAGAATATTGTTGCTTATCTAGTGTGTCTTAGGTTGCATATTTCTGCTGTTTCACAGTGTCTCTGTCAGGTAAAGTGTGTCAGTTCAAAGTGGAGAAAGTTTCAATAAAATGTCATTTCTGTTTTTGTACTATAGTCTTCCTCTTTATTGACTTTTTCTCTGTGATCTCTCAGTTCTAGTGGAAACATTGCTTTAGCGTCTACCAAATGCGGTTTACGTCAGAAATGGACATTTAATTTATTTTTTTTCCTTTACCTTTCACTAAGTATGTTGACCATCCAGTAAACAACTGTTTTTTAAATGGTTCACGTGACGTTTACAGTCATAAATGTACAACAGGATTGTTGTTACTGATGACACCAGAGTCACGAGATCCCTCCGATACTGCAGTTCTGGAAGCTTCTCACTTCGGCCTGCATATCATCAACAGCATGAACAGATATTCCTGTTCCATTGAGGTACATTCATATCACAGCTGTCGTTTGTCTTTTTTAAAGAGAATGGAAAACTAAGCAGGAAGGTTTGATTCCGTTAATTCTCATCCATCTTTATTGTTTATTGCTAGAACATAAGTGCTTTTATAAACGTGCGGACAAACCGTGGTCGGCCATTGACGACGTGCAATGGATGTTTCATTGTGTTTACTGAATAACAAAGATGTGCAGTTACCAATTTCCATCTCACTGTTACACTTTGTAACTGTTTGTGCCATGTCAATATATTCAAATACAATTAATAAATAATACTGTTGAAATCCTTCTTACGGGTAACTGAGAGAAGACGAATTCGGTGAAATATGCTATTTAGTATTTATGAAGTACGGGTTGTTCGGTTGCCTAAAAAGACGATCAACTTGTATTTCATTATGAATCTTCGTTATGCGAAAATAATGAAAAGGGGAAATTCTGTCCCTCTTTTCAGTAAAATACATGTGTCTCTGCAATCAGAATTTAGTTATACATTCAAAACAAGAAAAAAGACAAGACAAAAACATTAGTCCAAAATGTACAATCGATTATTAATTCTAAACCACATTTGATTGTTATTCCATTAAAAGAGGAAGCAAAATGATAAAGTCGCTGGCTGGCTCGTGCATGGCGCAAAAGTCAGAAATAACCTTTTCTGGCTTATTCTCTTGTCCAGTACAAAAGAGGGGCGATTTAATAAAGGCAGTGACTTTAAAAATCATACCAATTTTTTGCTGTTTTAATTAATGCGTTATTTACACATCTGACTCGCCAAAGAACTGATTGAAAAGGTTTAATAAATGTTAATTCTAGAACCTAGAGCGATCTGGGGGATTGTTTCGCCTGCGTCTCACTGCAGACCGTATGCATGAGTGATTATGACTCAATAGCTCTAATTGTAATCGACATATTTGGATGTCTTTTCATATTTACGTTCATCTTAATCTTTACACACTGGAAATGTCCTTGAAAAAGGTTTGAGGCGAATACACAGTGGCTGCCGAAGGCCGAATCAGAGGGGTAGTGGGTAAAGACAGCATCCAGTGTCCTATTTCATTTATTAAAACATACTCTGAGAATTTTAATACCTTATTAGTCTACTGCAAACCTACGCGCCCACTTCTAAAATAAATGACACACTGCCCAGGAAACGATCCGTCGCTGAGTCGTTGATGATGCCCTTGCCGTTGAGTTTGCAATGAATGTGTAGTGGAGTGTCATACTGGACTCCGGAGAAGCGCACCGCCATCAATGGGGAAGAGTAGTTTACCTGCACGACAAATGGTGAGTGTTGCCATAATTCTTACAATTACTGTGAAATGAATAAGAAATGAAATGCACATGAAATACGATCACCCACATGTCTGAGTTTCCCATAGTAGGGGTAATACCGCATGTTAAAGATATTATTTGGGTAGTAAGTGACCTCCCTGAGGCTTTCGGTTGACCCTTTCTGTAAAAGATTTAAGGCTGTTAGTGATCAACGACCGATGCAATATTTTATATACAGTTGTTAGTTATTGTATAACTCAACATGTTAGTCATTAATTATTACCTTTAATCCGCATGTAACATTTACTGCGGTGCCTTGACCAGGCAGATAACCAAGAATCTGCCAGAAAAAAAAAACATTTTTTATATAAACCAACTAACCAATAAGTACCTAAATAACTAAACTAAACGAGACCTTGCGGGGCAGCGCATGTTCATTCGTTAGTTACCTATATTAACCACAAGATGGCACTAGTACTTCAGCACTGTTCACTCTTGGACGGTTTCACCGTGATTATTATACACTATGCGTCACGCTTTTATAATCTCACCCGGTTCATTTTGAGCAGGATGCAGGGTTTCCCCTTCGAGTAGCCAAAATCTCTGTCCTGCAGGCCGGAACATTCTCGCAGCCAGGATCTTTTAAAATGACAAGCCTTTCGCTCGGCACTCTCCTCCAAGTCGTCCTGCATGAAATACGTATTTCCTTCGCACCGAATGTTCTGCCTCTCCTGAACTGCATCGTCGTAGGCTGGATGCGACCGTGGACAATGAAAGAAAATAAAAAAAAAGAGAGAGACCATAAATTACCCAAACAATGGCTGTTGCCCAACCCGGCCTTCACAACTTGCAGGCTAACACAAAAGTGGGGCCCTGGCAGCACTGAGTAATTACATTGAGCACACAAAAGGGTTTCCCTCCTTGTCAGTGTTTCTATAGACAGCGGGACTTTGTAAAGAGTGTGCTGGACCGGTCTGAATCTGTGCCTGCTGTACAGAAAACCAATTTTCCAATCAAAGCGCCTCAGATTAAACTCAATAACCTCGGTTCCTTTCTCACACTGGACTTACGTCTCAGATACACTTCCAGGGACTTCGCGTACTTTCTCCATGAGCTACGATCGGAGGCGTTAAAAGCAATGTCGAACCCGTGACCCAAATCTACATGTGGAGACATCGTCATACCTGCCAGTCAAAACAGAAGATTAGGGTTATGGAATACAAGAATCATAACGTTGAATGAAATTGTGTTTAAATACTTGCAGTTACTGCAGTTAATTAGGGAACAGTCATTATTATTAGAATGCATTTTAGAACACACACACACACACACACACATAAAAGACTCATTCTCACCTGGTGGCATCACTCTGTCATTGTATGTGGGAGTATACGGGCTAATCGACCACATCAAACAGCACATGCAGCCACCAAACATGGCTGCCAGGAAAATGTACAATGCTGAGTAGAAGAGCAGAATAAGACCTAAAACAGATAGTGAAGCAAACATACAAAGCGAATTAATCCAACGTTTTTATTGATGAAACCCCCGTACCCAGCTGACATGGTGAATGTTGCATAACATTCTCTAGAAGTTCTCTCAAAGTTATCAAAAACGTTTTTACAGTGATGTTATCAGTCCGTTTTTCTAACATTATATATCAACAGTTATTCTTAAGTAGTTAGTGGAACATTTTTTAATTAAAAAATGTGTGAATAATGTTAATAACACCAAGCAATAAAGCTAAAAAAACTGGATGTTTTTTCAAACTTTCTAAATAACATTTATAACGTTTTTTGTTACTTCATAGAAACATTACGCAAACATTCGTACAGCCTAAAATTGTTATCTGTAAATGTTATTAGAATCACTGATTTACTGCTTGCATAAATATATGTGCAAAAATGGCACCACTGCAATTACATCACAATTATTTGAATAAGAACTGCTTGCACACACAAACACACACATATATACTTTCCATTTAATTAACAGTGTACATGCACGTGTGATTGTGCAAGAGTTTTGCTTCTCTTTTGTTATTCACTAGTCTGTAAGTCTCACCAGCTCGGCCTCAATGAACCGTTACAAAAAAATGGTGGTTCAAAAATAATGTTAACAAAATTAATAATATGAGTCCTGTGACAACGATGGAGAGCGGCCATTGTCTTTTAATTTGCAATTAAGAGGCCATTAACAGCTCGAATTAAATAACTTTTGCTGTGCAGGCAATTTCACTGGAACTAGCTGCAGCCTGTCTTGTGTCTCTCGGTCACAAAGGCCCTTCTGTTTGAGCTTGGTGAAAATTCTCCCTGTGGTGAACACAGTGAACCTCCGGTTGCCATCAGCGTTACGTTTTCTGCAGCCATACAGAACCACAGCCAGCTCCATGGAGCTGATCACCCCATTCTGGCATTGTGAGGCCTCTGCTCTCCCCTTTCATTGTACACGCATCACAGCCAATGAAGATCTCCCCTTTCATTGGACACGCATCGTCTTTAGAGCAGTGGCCCCTCCCCCCTGCTCTAAAGACGACCACGGCTGTTTATTTAACACACCTCAAGAGCACGTTCCCCATCATATGAAGCCCATGTACAGCATGGAGGCAAACACAGGATTCCCAGCTAAACAGGGAACATTCTCAGAACATTGGCTTACATTCTCTAAACGTTCTCCCAAAGTTTTCAAAAACGTTCTTGCAGTAACATTAGTAGAACCTTTTTAAAGTTATATATTATTGTTAAAAACGTTGTTCTTAAGTTGTTCATAAAATGTTTAAAAAAACGTTACAGAATTGAAAAAACAATGTTCTTAAAACCAAGCGATAACGTTAATACAACGTGTAAAAAACGAAACGTTCCTAGAACTTTCAAAATGCACTCCTAACATTGTCGTTACTTAATGGAAACAGTACGGAAACGTTCTTACAACCTAAAATTCGTAACTGGGTCTGCACTTAATATGGGAGTGAAAACAGATAAGTGCGTTGACATTTTCCTCTGTATTCCCCAGGACATTTTCATGTAACTGTTCAGAGCACTCATCACGGTGGGAATTTGGGATGTTGCTTAGCAACCAGCCGTTAGCGGCACCGATTGGCTGTTCTGTCATCTCTGACTCGTCGGACTCGCTGCCAAGAAACTTCTGAGCCTGGACGAAACCGCTTGTGCAGCGCTACGTTAAATTGCGCTGTGGCTGTGAGAGCGGGCTGGGGGAGATCTGGAGGTCAGGGGGCTTTGGGAAAGAGGGAGAGGAAAGCACGATAGGGGTAAATGGAATGTGATCCCAGGCCAGCAAAGGGACCGTGACACTCGCTCTCCCACTGAGAACTATTCCCCAGGCAGTCTGTTTTTGTCAAGATGTCTCTAAGCTATCTGTGCACCTATGTAAACACTACGCTCGGACATGCACACAGACACACACAAACACACACATCCACAGTAACAGTGTGTACATGCACACACACACACACACACTTGTGAACAATGACAACAGCCTGGAGAGGCACAGCTCAGCCCCAACTCTCCATCTTACTAGACAACTCCATTTAAAATGGAAAACAATGATCGAAAACCATAAGCAAGAGTCTCACTTGCTCTCGCTTATCTTTAATAAACGTCGTTAATTAAAGACTTTGTTTACACTCGAAGCAAAACTTGGATGCACTTTCTCACCAACAAACAACAACCTTCTGTTTTGCCATTAAACTAGTTTGCGTATATTTATATACAGATCTCTTCAGCTACTCACTCCAGCTCTTTCCCGACCGGCCCATGAACTCCCTCGTCTCCGCGTTCCACAGGTAGGTCTTCAGGTCATCGATCTTCTCATGCAGTGTTCTCTTGGGCTTGGGCTTGGGCTTCCACTTCTCAAAGTTAAGATCATCTTGCTCCAGAGGCTGATGCTCTACCAGTCCTTCCTGTTCCACTTCCATGGCCTCGGCTAGTTCGTGTTTATGAAGCGAGCCTGCACGCTAACGAACAATGATGAAAACAACGTTTTCATTCACAAAAAGTAGCAAAGAGAAGGACAAGCATTTTTGTTCAGCAGAGTGAAGGGTGCAGAGCCTCATTCAGCTGAATGAAAGACGTGTCACTGTCCTGCGGACTCATTCCCATTGATCTATAAGAGGCAGAGAGAACCCACACACTCACTGACCCATGTTGAGAGACGTAACCCCTCACAGCTGCACGAGAGCTGCAGGGTCACTCTCCAGCCAGATGTTACACACTCGCACTCATGAGCAAGACATATATAAAATAGACTCTTTAAAACTACAAAGAGCCTTCGGAGAACTCCAACAAGCCACTAACACTTACCCATCTAACAGGGAACGTTTTTCATAACGTTGGCTAATGTTCTTTCAATGTTATAAAACGTTCGGTGTCTTTTGTAACGTCATATAATAAAACGTTATAAAAACGTTCTTGCAGTAACATTGGTCGAATGTTTTTAACGTTACGTACAGCATACATCAAAACGTTATTCTTAAGTTGTTAGTGGACCGTTTTAAAAGCGTTACATAATTACAAAATGTTTGAATTACGTAATTGTAAGCAAGCAATGACGTTAATGCAACGTCTTAAACCTGGACTTTTTGAACGTTCCCAGAACATTAAAAAACTACGTTTTTGTTACTTAATGGAAACGTCAGGGAAACGTTCTTACAACCTAAAATTTGTTGAGATAGCTGAGAATTTGTTGATAGTTGAGAATGTATGTAGTTGAGAATGTACATCCTGGCACTTGTTATATCTGTCTTAGGTCACACGTGGCAGTAACATAATTAAATACAGTTTAATTTCATACAGTTGACCCACAACTAAAGGTAGCACCAACAGAAATACACGTGTGTGCTTAACAACATAGGATCGTAAATAAGATGCAGCAAAAGGTCTCATTGCCAAAAGTTACTACATTAAGCTGTTGTTATATGGTAATATAGATGAGGACATGCGCAGAACAGAGACTTGCCAGTTTTGAAATTCTGCCCTCCAGGAGCAGATCCTCCGCCCCTCCCGCGGTAGAGTCGCGCTCCATGATCTCTCACTGAGGAATAAGGTACTTGTTAAACCAATCACATATACACGCGGTCCAAACGATTTACTGCGAGATTTCAGTCCACGAATAAAGTTTGTAGCAGTCCAAGAAAGTCAAATGTTGTGAAAGGTAATCGTTCCGCCTTAAAAAAAGAGAAGGAGAAAAGGAAAAGATAGGGGCCAGAAATATCGCTCTTTTTCTATAAAGAGAAAAGTTTTCTTTCTGTAAAGACAAAAGACAAGGAAAGCGCCCCAAAAATACTCTCGTTGAATGAATGGAGATAATGTCCCGGATTTCACTCAACGCTGAAACTTTTATTTTGGCGAAGAGTTTGCTTGAATTTCATTGAGTTGGTCACTTAAAGCGGATGTCGGGTGGCGACGAGCTTCGCTCTACGAGTTGAGCATCATTGTGCATGGAGCTGAACCGGAGAGAAAGTGGGGGGTGGGATACGAAGTGAAGCTTTTTTACTCCTTTGGCAGCGGCTTGGTTTGGTGTTGTGCGGGATTCTGCACACGCACGCCACATAGTCTCATTGTCTCCTGAAACAAGCTTAACGCAAACCCGCAGCTTTATAAGTTTCTGTCGTGATCTGTTGTCCGTCACTTGAACCGCTTCGGCAACAATATTAAATCTGTGAGGTTTAGTGTGCAGAACTGTTGCCCTAAACAGTCACCATTGGCTCGCTTTTCTGTTGAGCTGAGACAACTTTATACGCGCTTATTATTACATTACGCATGAAAGAGACAAACGCAACGTTGTGAAATATGGGCCAGTATCGGTACCCGTTGTGTTCAAACGTGTCATTCGGCGTAATATTTGTACACGGATCACGTTGGGCTTCCGAGAACCCGCTGATGTTTTAAAACCTGAAAAGAACTCGCGTCATGGAAAATTCGCTCTTGTCTGGTCCTTTCTGCTTTCTTTGGTGGAGAGCAGGTCATTCAAAGAAAGACCACCGAGAACTGAAACTATAGCCGAGAATAAATCGTTTACTTTGTGACAAAACTAATGTGCTGTGATAGCTCACTCTAGATTCGAGATCTGATCACGCGTTTTGTAGTTTGCGTATGTATTTGTAGTTTGAAAAGTAATGGCGACCGAACTGCCAACAGATTTCCTTGCATGTACATAACTATTTGAACTACGAACGTAACTTAAACACATGCAGTGGGCTTGTGTTTAGTGTTGTTTAGTTTGTCAATGGCATCTAACGCTATATGAGTGAACAATGAATACTATAAGTCAGTAATAATAAGAGAGAGAGAGGAGGAATGTGTTGTCATAATTTATCACAATTTTCCATATACATATCATGCACACACACAACTATGAGAACCTGCCCTTTATTATTTTTTATTTTGTAAAATAAATAACTTTATTTCAGTAAAATATGAGTTAATTGTTTTAACCAGGTTAACCCAAGCGGTTAGAGGTCCAGTGTTTCGCCTGCTATAATACCACCTGATGGCGCTATTCCATTACTTAACATGGAATTGATACTTTTAAAATAGTTATTGCTGGGGGGAAAAACACACACTATTAGATGAATTTTGTTTGCCGTGCATATTCTGAGACTAACTGAAAACTAAAATTATGCATCACTAGTCTACTCTTACAATAAAACAATACGAGCGTAGTATTGGTCGAATTATGGCAAAGTGGTTTTCTGGAATATTATGCATACCGTGCAGTAAGGTACGGTAGTATTTTTAAACATCAAAGTTATGCCAGTAAACAAATTTCAGAGAATCGTAACGCTGACCCACAGAGGACAGCGAGCGTCTCTGCTTTACGCGTGCGCATTGCGGTACTCCGTGCGGCGCAGCGGCCCCTGCTCGGGCGAAGAGAAAGGATGAGGGTAGCGGATTTATCAACACACGGATGCTGATGAGAGAACCGCGGATGAACGGGGAACGCGTTGTGTCAGAGAATGCCCCGCCAAGAAAAGAGTTACCATCCGTTAATCCAAAGGGAAGACGTCTTTGTCTCACTGACTAGATTCCTCGTTTTTGACTTAAAGTCGTAACTGCGGCTAATGCTGCATGTCCTTACATTAAAATGCCAGCGGGGCTGAATGCACAAGGCAGCGGTATAACTAGTTCAGACGCGATGGGTGAGTACAAGGTCAACGGCATTTACCGCGTCCGCGGGTCATTACAGCCAGATAGGAGACCATTTACACTTGAATCTACACCCGAATGAAAATATCCGATTTAATTAACAACGTTATTCATCGTAATTAGTCAAATAAGCCTGAACAAGCGTCCCGTAACCTACACGCAGTCTTGGTGGTACCAAACAATGTCGATGATGCGTCTGTTATATATGTGCGGTGTTATTTGTATTATTTGCGTCCTGTCCTGTTTGTAAAATAGTTTCGTTTATTTCGTTTATTGATAGAAATACTAATGACATCACCCGCGTTTATGTGAGCTTCTGGGTTGTGGAAATAGACGCTGAAAAACACAAGAGGTCAGATATCCCTTCAAAACAGTTCGCGTCGTTAATATCACCAACAGTGTTTGGCATCACCTTGCATTACCCTTAAATGAAAGTCTGTCTGCTGGGAAGAGCGAATAATCAAACGCTGGCTGAGAGGAGGGCGTGTGTGTTGTTGTGTGACGTCTTCCTGCTTTATTTTCTATTACAGGGTCATTTAAGAGGAGAAAAAGAAAGTCGATTATTGTGACAGCGATGCTGCTTATTGTATCCATACTTATCCTGGTGTTTGGGCTAGCTGCTACCACGAGGACCCAAAACATCACAGTGGGTGGCTACTATCCGGGAGTCATTGTAAGTATTTAATGGTGTTTATTGTCACGCTCGGGGCAGAAAGCAAATTACTGCCTCAGTCTATAAATGGGTTCGTGATGACTACCGAGTGGAGGAAAAGCCTTTCACCGGTTTTTTTCCCCCACTTACCCTAACCACAGTTTTGACCGACGTCCATTACCTCATTATTGTGAGCCTAAATTGAGGAAACTCGTTCCGTTTATTATTTAGGAGCAGATCTCGTATTGCTCGAGAAACACAAGCTTAAGTAACGCTCCAGAAAACATTTTGTGAATGTAACAGGTGTTTGTTTGGTATTCCTTAGGGACGGGCTGTTTTGAAATACGATATGATAATGACATGACTTAATTTTATTTAGACCTTTTAACTTGACGGCTTACCGCACCATTAAGTAAACAGTAGACTGAGCTGCTACCAAATGCATCGTGGGAACTGGCAGTTTGTGTATGTGGAATCTCAATTAAATGAGATCATCTACCTTTAAGAATTCTTGTGCACCAATATAGTGACAGAGTTTCCACCTGTGATATTTTCAGCTCGGCTTCGGGTCCTTTCTTGGAATCATTGGCGCCCATTTGATAGAGAATAAGAGGCAGATGGTAAGATGGAGTCTTTTGTTACACTGTTTCACATCGGTTTCTGTGTTTTTGCATCCCATCATTTAATTAACTTTGGTAACAACCATTGACAGCACAAACAAACATGCTGTCAGGAATGAGCTTGTTGTTGTTTGTAGGGTGGTCATAATAGCATAAATGGCTCGCAGGTTTTTAGCTGGAATAGCAGAGCGAGTTGCAGGGCTTGTGTGGTGAGATACAGGTACTGGTGAGCGAGTCCAGAGTACACGCTTCACCCATTGAGAGGAAGTGATTCGAACATATACAGGGAGTCTCCAAAAGGGAGTGATGTTACTGAAAATATATAAAATCCTGTAAATATACAGAGAGCTTTGATGTTCTGGATGTTTTACAATAAGGTTCACTAATCAAATGAAAGCCATTTCCTTTGTTCAAAATGTTAGATCTTCTTGTGCTTCCATTGAAACACACATATGGCTCTTTGATTTTATAGCAGGGGATTATTCTGAGATATAAATGTATTTAAATAAGGCCTCTGGTTTGGATAGCAGACAAAAAATGAGTGACATTTGTTTAAATTCCAAGGACAATGGCAGGGAAAGCACTTTAGAAGGGAGAGCACGGCACAGCACCGAACAGATGACCCTACAGAGAACATGTGATCAGACAATGTCCCGTTACAAACATCTCTACAAGACATGCTAGGCGCAACCCGCCAGTTCAGTCTCTGGCTGTAGACATTAGTCAGGAAATCACACGTGGCTAGTGCGCGAGAGGTTAATGCATGTGCAGTGGGTTTTTAGAGGAGGTGAATACTGTGGGTCCTTGCACCCTATTTAGGTGTTGACATTGCTGCTTTGCTTGCAGCTGGTCGCCTCCATTGTCTTCATCAGCTTTGGCGTGGTGGCTGCCCTCTGTTGCGCCATTGTGGACGGAGTGTTTGCTGCAAGACACATAGTAAGTTCTTCTGCGCTGCGTATTATAAACAAAACCATATCTGCAGATATATATACGTTAATGTTGAAGATCTATCACGGTATACCGTATGCATTGTTTCAAAGGACCTGCGACCTCTGTACGCTGGCCGATGTGAATACTATTCCAGTGGAACCTCATTTGATTTAGATGTGAGTTGGTTACTTCAAGTTCTCGATCAACACAAACTCTTAATGGAGGTCCTCTGAATTTGAGTTATGCAGCACTACTGGTATCCCATTGAGAACATGCATTTGTCTTTTAGGTCCACTGTCAAACTGCATCCCGGGTCTCCTGCAACCTGCGTGTGAGGAGCAACACCTGCTACTGCTGTGACCTGTACGACTGTAGCAAGTATGTGTGTGTAGCCACATGTGTGTGTGAGTCCCATTATGGGTTAAACCCCTCATAGAAGATCTTCTGCAAACAGCTGGATATGATAAATCTTCTTTTTATCTTGGTTATGGTTTATATTGGCTTGTATTTTGGCGTGTTCTTCCCCCCTGAACTTTCTGTTCGAAAGGACGATTGTGTTTATTTATGTTTCAGAGAGCATCCTCTTTTGGGACTTCAGAATAAAGATGTTTTGAAAAAGTTTAGGAAATCCTCCATGATTTGGAAGTAGGTCTTTCCACTTTTAGCCTCTTAAAAGACATCGACGGCCCATTGTGTGTTGTTGTCAAAGTACCGACTGTGGCTGTGTACCGTTGCTGTACGTCACACGCAATTCCATTCCATATGAAATGAGGGGGACTTTTATTTTGTATTCTGTATTCTGTCCTTATTTAGAGGTAAGGAGAGACAGCCACCATATAGATTTAATGTAAATCATATATGACAGTGAGATTAAACAAGGGAATTGGATATATTTATTTATTTCATGCTTTCTTAAGAGTGATGTGCACTGGTATGCGGATATTTTTGTTTCTTTTATCGCATGAATCACTGTCCTCTCACGCATCTTTTTGTTGCTGTTCCCGCCACCAACGTGTGTCATTACATTTCAGTGTCATTACACGAATGCTGTGCGGTAATGTGTTGCTTTGGACGTTCTTCCAAACCTCAGTCGAGTGGAGCTGCGCGGAGGATACCATGAGTACACGGAGGTGCGGAGCTGCCAGGACGTTGTGCATCTCTACCATCTGCTGTGGTCTGCTACCATCCTCAACGTCGTGGCCCTGTTTCTGGGCATCATGACAGCAGCAGTGCTGGGGGGCTTTAAAGACATGGTATGGTTTCTGCACCGCAGAAAACAAGATAGAAAGATAGACAGACACATAAATCTTGTCTAATCCCTAAAATATACTGTATTATTTTTGTTGTACATCTCCAACATGCTGTATTCAGTACAACACTATATAAATGATAGAGATAGATAGATAGATAGATAGATAGACAGTCTGCAACAGACAGAAAAAACTATAATACAATATAAAATACACTGTATTATATTTGTTGTACATCTCCAACATGCTGCTTTGGTACTACACTATATAAATGATAGATAGACAGTCTGCGACAGACAGAAAAAACTATACTAACTATAGTATAAAACAAAAAAACTAAAAAACTATAGTATAAAACATACTGTATTATATTTGTTGTACATCTCCAACATGCTGTATTCGGTACTACACTATATAAATGAATTGACACACATCGTACACACACTTATTCATCGAGTCTGTCTCTGTGTCTTTGGAAGATGCCTACAGCAGCACCAGACTCCTGTGAGCCCGCTCCTCTCCCTGCACCTCCTCCCCCAGAGACTCCAAGACCCACCACCTCCAACAACACATTTTACAACACCGACCCCTGCTTACCTCCATACACTGCCTATGACCTTCAGGTAATCCGCGCTCACACGGGACTATTAAAGGTGCAGTTCACCCAAAAACCGTCTTTTCGGCTGAACAAAACCTTATTTTAAATGATATTCAATAATTTCATTGCAATCTCATTGGTTCTCGCGCGTCTTGTGACTGCGTTTCACCATGACGCATATGACGTCATGAGATGCAAGAACCAATGAGAATCAAAGTTATTAATGTGGAGCTGACGTGCTGCCATGTTTGGTGTAGTCTTTCATACAGCTATGATTACGTTCAAATGTATCATATTGATCGTTAAACATGTTAAGTAGTATGCATTTTCTTTCACAAACATATTGTTGTGCTTTGGAAAGCATTTATTAACCCCCTGAAGTTGTATGGATTACTTTTATGATGAATGGATGTGCTTTCTGGAGTTTCAAAATCTCGAGCACCATTCACTCTCATTTTAAAGCGAGGAAAGGCCAGGATATTGTTTAATTTAACTCTGATTCTGTTTGGTTGAAAGAATAACATTATATACACTTAGAATGCCTTAAGGGTGAGTAATTTATGGGTTCGTTTTCATTGCTAGTTGATCTACTCCCTAAACCCACTTTACGTGCAAACAAGTAATGTTTTAAGCAAACAAGTGATGCTGTGAGTCGTTTTGTGTACAATTACACAGCGGAATGAAAATGCAAGAACTGAAAGAATATGAAAAAATAGTGAATATTGTCAAATATTCAAAATAATGTGTTTTCACAGGGTGCCGGCATGTTTCCTGACTCGTTAGGCCTGTCTGATGACTCCCAGTCAGGAGCCAGTCACATGTGGCCAGCTATGATCCCCCCTCGTTATTCCCCTCCTTATTACCCACCTGATGAGAAGCCCCCCCCATACAGCCCCTAAAGGAGCAGCCTGAGGATCAAAGCAATGCCTTAGGGGCATTTTTTGGATATTAGTGTCACGAATCACCAACAATAATTGTTCTGAACAAACGTTCTGCATATAACTGAGTGATGTCATCAGTGTGCCGTCTGGGTGAGGAGACGACATCATTGGCCCAAACATTCATCACCATAGAGCAAATGTAATATGCAACCCTAAACCTTGAGCAGATTTGCTGAAGTCAACAAACCTAATGTGTAAAATTCTTGCTATACAGCCTCTGTTCAAGAGGCATATACTTAATAATAACTAGCCTCACTGAGATCAAGACTTTTCACAGATAAGCCTTAAAATGTGCGTGCGCTTCCTGTACAGTTCCCCCCGGCCTGCCAACTCTTGCTATTAGTGATCATGTCTGTCCTCTCTTCATGCGCTGTTCTGTTATCCTCCGCCTAACTCCACGCCTCCCTTCCAAAGTGGCACAAAGTGTCTGTTTTTTATCTCGACTGCTGTTGTGACAAGCAGACGGGTCTTATATCTTATCTTGCAATTGAGTTGCACTTAATTGTCTTTCGAATTTACTGTATTCACAGTTCTAGATGATTATGTATAAGTTATTTTGAACTGGCAGCTAGATTGCGAAGAACTGTACATATATTAAGGCCGAATCTTTTCCGGAGTGCTTCAGTAGGAGATTAAGATCAAACCTGTAATATGTGGCATTTCATTTGCATCGACTCAAGCACACAATCAGGTCACAAATTCAAAGAATCTTTTGTGACAGAAAATATGCTTTGCTTAAATTATGCAAAGTTATAAGCTCTTAAATACTCGTGTGAAGAACGAGGACTGTAAAAGATCTGTACGTCTCATCCACACGTCTGTCAGGAAATGGCAGAATCACCAACAGCAGTGTATAAAAGAAGACTTAGCTTTATAAATAGCCATTATAAAAATGTACATGAATTTTTAAATAATGGTCACTGAAACCGGCTAACATTCTCTCCACAATGCAAATAAGTTATCGGTGTTTGTGCGATGCTGCACGTTGTACATATAAAAACAATCTGACTGCCTTCTCGTAACACAACAGAATTAAGTCTTAAGACGTATAGTGTTCTTCCTTCGTCTGTTTGTGTGTTTCACTGTGAACGTTCAGTCTATACACTGTACCACATATACTTGATTTTTAAGAACATTATACTTTACTGAAGCTAAATAAGTAGATATTACAAAAAAAGCAGTTAAGACTTCCTGGTGGACAGTGACTAGTTATGCTTTAAGCAGAACTCACGTTGGACCATATTTATGTTTACGAAAACATTGTTTACTTTTGTTGTTACATTTTCATGGGAATGTGACCTGCATTGTCAAATATTTGTCACCGACATTCTATTTAAATCCTGGTTTGTGTGGAATCTGCACAACACTGGTTCTGCTTGAATAGATGCAGTGTAATCGTCCTTGATTTAAAGGTTAAATAAGCAGAAATGTCATAATGTCATTCTTTATTCATGACAAATAAAAGACACACATGTAAACTTTCTTTAACGTTTTATTCAATTCTATATCGTGCTAGGCCTAATAATAAATAAAGTTTAGAAAGAGGAGAAACTGTTAATAGGAATGGCTTTAGTATTCAGATGTACATGATTTAAACGTTAGAGCATCTGTATTTAAACTGAAGGAGTCGTATTCTATTCAGATTCTTCTCACAGCCCACAAACTCTAACCTGTTAACTATGCTAAACAAATACAAAATTACGTACAAAGTAATGATTTGAAAAGAGGGGGTCCTCAGTATTACAAATATGACCATTGAACACTAACTTAAACAATTCCGTATCTTTTTCTGGAGACATAATCGGAGAAGGGATGAACATATTTATTTAGGTCCTTGCGTTTATGCAGAAATTTAGTGTGGATATATGGCCAGCATATAAATAAACCTTCACAACATAATCAATGGACAGATAACTAAAATATTTCACATATTTACTCACTGTAAATATGTATTTACCGACATCCTTCCTAAAACCTGATAACAATTACCAGAAACTATAAATACAAACATTCAATTTTGTTCTTAATGCAGAACCAGGACCTGCTATTAACACATACATATTTAGTGCCAAAACAATCATTAATAAGTACTGAAATTAAAGTACTTAAACTGGGAAAAAACATTTAGCATCTGTGAAAATAAAAGCAATACTGTAAGTTAGCATGTTCATCTGGGGTACATCACTGTCACTTTGGGCCTTTTTTATGACACTCTCTTTAAAAAGAAAATTACACATTAAGATTCCACGACTGTTAAAAACAATACAATTAAAAAATGCCGAAACAGTTTGTACTTGGTCCCTACTAATTATATCCAGCATGGTTGTGCTGCCCATAAACCCAAAATAAATGTCAGCTCAAAGGTATTTAAAAATGAGCTGTGAAACTGTAAACTGATGCAAGACACGATTCTACACGTACAAAAACACAAAGCACCTTAAAACAACTCATAAGAGTCGATGGACACTGGAATTAAGTTTTCAGCTGGTCCAGAGAACCACAACTGCCCCACTCGTCGTATTAAAGCCCCTCGAGACGAACAAGGCACCTGAGCCAGAGCGGTAAACAGTCCTGCTTAGTACGTCTCTGGTATAACGAACTCAAATTCTGTCGTGCTTGCAGCGTTTATTTGGTTGACGGGTCTTGGGGGCGGATCGGGTCGAACATCAGCCACTGGAGGTGGCCTGGTTTGTGCATCAGGTTCTACAAAAATGTCATCCCAGGTTAGCGCTTTGTTTTGGCTAGCGGGACGTGTCTGATTGGCGAAGTGTTCTTTACCCGGGTTAATATGCTGAACACTGCCATCTGCGGTTATCAAGGGAATTCCCTCCGATTCCTCAGACACAAAGGAGTACGGTTTTAACTGCAACGTTTTGCAAGGCAGCAGACGGTACAAGTTGTTGCTCGAGTCATCTTTCTCCTTTCGTCCTGAAGGGTCTTGGTTGTGAGTTTGCTTGCAGTGAGTCGACAAAATCTGATAATTGAGAAACGTTTCGTTGCACAGCAAACACTGGTACCGTCTCTCGCCCGTGTGATTGATCTCGTGTTTGGTTCGGTACTCCGCCAGGGCGAAAACCTTGCTGCAGTAATGGCACGGGTACTTCCTCTCCCACGAGTGAGTGTTAAAGTGACGCCTGAGACTCGTCAGGCACACGTAGGGACGCTTGCACACGACGCACACGTAAAACGTTTTCCCGTCCATGACAAGTTCGTAATGATCCTCCTGGTCCTGCTTCGGCTTTTTCTTTCCTCGCGGCGAGTGACTGCTCACGCCGTCTGCGCCGTGTGGCGTCTGTGGGCATTTTCCACCGGGAGCAGCACCCTCCCCTGGATCCTCCTTCACAGGCACAATATCATAGGTATTCTCACCTATGTTGGCGTACACTTTGCAACCCGGCGACAGCGAATCGATTTCCGACGCTTTGTCTAATGTTATTGTCTTTTTGGTCGAAACTGTTGGGACACTGTTTGTACTACTTCCCGGTCCATTACTGGTGCTGTACGTCGGCCTCACGTCTGACAGTCTGATTTTGCCTGGATGATCTGGCGACTGTCCCAGAAGAACGTTCTTCTGGTGAACACCGAGCACCTCACTGTTTTCCAGAGGCAGTGAGGTGCGGTGAGGATCTGGAGTGAGACTGTTTAAGTAAGTTGGGGCGGTGGGCTCAATATTTGAGATGGTTCTTACGGGTGACGTGAGAACAGGGCTACTAGATTCTGGGTGTATGACTGGACTCGGAAGCAGTGGCTGAAGGTTGTTTTGAAGTGAAACATTTCTTTGACCTGTGCATTCCAACGAAGGTTTGTCTCTCCCCTCTCGGCCTGTTGAACTGAAACCAGTCTCGTCCTCTTTTGTGACTTTCTGTTTTTTAGCCTCCGGCCCTCCCTCAGGCTCTTTATCGTTAACTTCAGATATTTTAGTCTTTTGAGCTTGTGGGGCCTCTGTTTCTGAGACGAAAATAATGTCATCGTTGTCTGAGTCCACTTCCTTGTCCATACCACCGGCGGCCATGTTGAACTCTTCAGCAGACAGCGAGAATGACTCGGTAATAATTGGCATATAAGGTTTTGCCCCAGCCTCATTTGTCCCTGAGGAATTAACATCGCTGTCGTCTCCCTCTTTGGACAAACCAGGTAAACCCTTGACTTGAGCAAGCGGAATTCCTAAATTGGCTATGAACTTCACACCCAAAAGCTGACCGGCGCTGATGAGGTCCTCGAGTTTGTCCGATCGAACTCTGAAGATTTTAGAGCTGTATATGTAATTCAAGATCTCCTCAAATATATCTGCCTTGATGAAGTTCAGCTCGATAACCTGCCCAGCAACCGAGAAAAGTTGGCGAAAATAGGTACTCGAGGCTGACAGCACGATTTTGTGCGCCTTGAACTTGCGGTCTTGCACAATGATGGTGACATCGCAGAATAAACCGCTGTTTCTCTGCTCATTGATGGACTTCAACAGTGATGCGGGGTAGTGCGTGTTCTCTGCAGATATAAGCTTTAGTTTCGACATCCCTGAAATAGAATTACACGTACTTTAACAGATGATTCGTAAATCTTAAACAAACAAATGTCAAACGTAAGTACAGCATGCAACGCTATGTCAACGAATAGTACACTGTGCAGAAATGCAGAAATGTAATATTTACGACCCACCTCAGCTGTGTGTCTAGCAATAACAAAAAAGGTGAATTTCGTCCTTCGGCAAATGATAAATATGCAGTTTTGGGATATGCGCAGGAATGACAGTCTAGTTTTGCTATGACTCTGGTGTTTTGTCCCAAACATACATTATAATTAAATACAACTTTATTTGTCTTTAAATTCAGAGCCACAATCTGGACAGCGCGCGTGCATGGAAGTCCAAAGCACGCTAGCTGGCTAGCTGCAAAGCAACAAAAGACGAGCAGAAACAGATATGCTACATGAAAAGTCGCGTAAAAGCATTGGCCAGACTGAAACAAAATGCTGCTTCTGTAAGACAACAAATTTCGCAAGATGTCAATCACAACTGTTACGAATCTGACGGGCAGCGGTCAGTCTGAAAACAAAAACAAATGGCTCAATTTAACTCTCCTTCCTGGTTTGGCGGCAAATCGCGGCCTGTCTATGGGATGCACAGCGGCGCATAAGTTATAATGAATCGGAGTTGTAATCTTTTCGGTTATTGGTAGTGGATCCTATACCTGCAGAGCGACCCGGTAAAATCCACGATTCCCTGTGTTGATAAACAGGAATGACAGCGATAAACGTGAGCCGGTTGCCGTGGACAACACAACGGAGCGCGAGTTGCTCGTGTTGAATGAGCGAGTCTCACACCAGCCGACAGGAGTCGCGACACGACAGTCTGCCACAGCAAACGTGCGATGAATGTTAATGGACACACCAACAATGCAAATGTCTGTTTGTTCGCATTATTGTGATTCATTGTGAGACAGCAGACTTTAAACAGTTGGTATAATATTAGTAAATATAGTCGTTTAATCTAAATCACATTTGACACGACTTTAAATTGAGGTTCTCCCAGATTTACGTCTTATTTTTACAAAAAAGATGAACATTAATATGCATTCGAATAGTAAAAAAATATATAAAATATTAAGATGTATTCAATAACATTATTATAAATATATTATTCAATAAAATAAAAATTATTTAATAAAATAGAATAAAAGTAGGTTTAAGCCCTAATTAATGAATATTTCAGAGATAATCTCTCAAGAAGCTTGGTGTTTCTAAGGTGGTAAAAAAGTTAAACTTGTGTATTTAACTAGTAGCTCTTAGTAAAGTACTATAAGAAATGTTGCTATGAAGTGTTTCACTGTAGATTTGGGGCGGTTGTTCCTGTAATAAATGTGTTGTAAGCATTATGCTATGAATGAATGCGTTCCCTAAATGGCTGCTTGCTGATGCAAGTTGCATTTTGCTCCATTAATGGTCTTCTAAATCGACGTGAAAAGTGCATTTTGGTCACTTTTTGTCCTTGAGTACTTTTAAATCAATATATATTGACGCTGTGTAATCCGTACATAACATATTTGTACATTAGACTTCGATACAGTTTGACAGCATATTGCATTCCATTACTGCACATTATTACTCGTATTTACAGCCATTCCTTGAAGCAATCGGTTCTATATGCTGTACAATATCCAGTTTGAAGTACTTTGCCGATTACCTATACTGTGTTCTCTGTGTGTATCTGTAGATCACACGCTCAAGATTTTCACCCATCATTGGACCGGGTGCCTATGGTACAATGTAACAGCTGTAATAAGAATCATACAATCTTAATAATTTAAAGACAACATTTTAATAGACAACTGGACAAAATGTACATGATAGATTATGAGGAGGCATCCGAGTGGCTCTTTACTTGATGTTCTCAAGTCCCTGTAAAATAAAAGCATATTACAACAACTGCATTCATGGAAATATTGTCAGAACTGATAAATGTAAGGTTACTACCTTGGATTGGTAGTGAACACTCCCAGACACTCTCTTGTCTCTCTCCATCAAATACCAGTGATAGGGAACCCGTGCGATCCTCTTTTCCTAATAGCAAAAGGATGTGCATGACATTTGTGGGACAGACATACAATATACGACAGCATGCACAAGCATCGGGGCAATATAAGGCTCAAACAAGCGCTTCTAACTATTTAAACGCTTGTTAAAGCATAAAGCACGTTACGCGATGACGTCAGAGTGTGTCTCTCGTTAAAATCATCTACGTTAATCACTCACCTTTCCACCGTTTGTGAACTTTTGTATGTATGTCGTTGCAATGCCAGGAACATAGAGACAAACTGTCATAATAGCTAAACCGGGCAATATTTCATACCACATGATTGTGGTGAAATCTGAGAATGAAACAGAAATAAACTGTTGTTCAGCTTTTCGCAAACAATCTTTCAAAATAGCCGTCTACATGGGGCAAAATGTCTGCCCTCATGACGGTCACAAAAACAACTTCCGCGTCTGAAAAACTCGCCTCCAATATTACAGTGTCGCCTTGTGGTTGTTAGTATAAGTTGTATACGACTACTATACTATATATCTTAAAATTAGCCACTTTAGTAGACTTCGCTAAAAATGACTAATAAATAATTAATGATTGATTATAACAGCAAAACTAAATAACATCGAAACCTTTAAACAATACGGAGGAGCAATGTCAGCCTCATAATCTTCTCTCCGTGTAAAAGAGGCCTGTTTTTATTAGGAATGGAGCTTAAGCATATGTTTTAATAATTTGTAATGATATGTTTTCATGTATACGTGTGTTGTTAAAAAAATGGATTTTAATTTAAATATGTGACCTGTGGTCATAAATAATCAATAGGACAGGGTTTTGTAACCACCCCTAAGATCTACTAAGCAACAGCCTGACAGGGATACGGAAGCAGAGTGGACAGTCTTCGCCTTGTCGAGAGATTCTTTGCGGTGTGAGCTTTAGCCAATCAGAGACGTCTGCTTGTGACGGTGGTGCTGGTGAAAAACAACTGCGGAAAGTTGTACACTGGTTACAGCGCGACTCATAAGCGTACAAAGTCAGAGATCTTTGCCAAAGTTTGCAAGGGATCATGAAGGAGGACAAGGAAAACACGTGTCCCAGAGAAAAGAGGGTGGAAATAAAATGTGATGAAAACGAAAAACTAGAGAAGCCGAGTAAGGACAAGAAGGAGGCTATGACAAAGGTAGTTTGTTAGCCGGCTAGCAGGCTACGTTCCTCCTAAATATGGGTTATAAAAGCCCAGCTAGTCGCTTTTATTAAAAATACTATAAGCTGTTGTTTGTGGGTGTGTTTGAAATGTCATGTCATCATTATTCGCTCTTTGATTTAAACGCTGGAGTGTAAAACGGGTGAACATGCCAAATATTTACATGTCTGGTTAGCTAATACCTCTGTCAAAGTTTCCAGTCAGTGTGGGTTTTTGACAGTTTGTTTGCTTAATAACAGAGAGAGATCATTTTATTTAAACTGTATTTTACGCCACAGTTCGAACAAACATGACTTTATCCTGCATGTGTTTATGAAATACGTACCTTCCATCTCTGCCATTTTGACTATATGTATCACGTAAGTTTCATAGTGTTTAATATGATAAAATCATCTCAGGAGTTCTTAAATGTATTTCTGGTCTTTTAATACAATATCAGATTGTTATAAGACGTCTGCCTCCCAGTTTAACTAAAGAAGAACTGGTGGAACAGCTGCAGCCTCTTCCAGATGTGGACTACCTGGAGTTTTTCAGTAGTGATACTAGGTTTGTATATGCATTCTGTATTAACAGAGGAAAATGAGTGATTATGTACAAAACAACCATCATATGATCACTGACCAAGTTATTTTCCCCCTATTCGCAGCCTTTACCCTCATCTTTTTGCAAGAGCATATTTAAATTTCAAAAATCAGGATGACATAGTTCTCTTCAGAGACCGTTTCGATGGCTATGTCTTCATTGATAATCGAGGTTTGGTTTATGCTTGCGATTCTTGTTTTATGTGGTTTCTTGCTCTTTACTTACAAACCATGGTTTAGAAATATCCCTTAATGCTGAATAGACTGTTATCATTTGTTGTACCCCATAAATGCTAATGAAAATATTAATAGTCGTTTGTTTTTATTCATTATTATTGTTTTCAGTGTTGTCTTATGACTGTGTTGCTTACTTTGCGGGTGAACTGTGAAAATGGTTTATCTTTTATCGTATTATAGGACAAGAATATCCCGCCATTGTTGAGTTTGCACCATTCCAGAAAGTTGCTAAGAAAAGGAGCAAAAAAAAGGATGCCAAGATTGGAACGATTGAAGACGGTGACTGTATTTCACTGTTTGTATTGAACAAATAGTTAACTTGGAAAAATGTTAATATATCGTATTCCTGTTTATTTTTAGACGCTGATTATAAGAAATTTTTGGAAATCTACAACGATGACGAGGAAAAATCTCCTTCTAACCCCGAAACGTTACTTGAGGAAATAGAAGCCAAGACAAAAGAACTCAGTTGTGAGTTTCTACGCAAAAAAAAAAACAAATCAAAACAACTTTGTTTTCAATCATTTAAAATAAATTCTCTACAATTTTCTATCTCCAGCTAAAAAAACAACCCCTCTCCTGGATTTCCTTAAGAACAAACAGGTAAAGAGAAGGGAGTTATATCCTAAATATTCCTTTAATAATTGCGTGATCCATTTGGCTGGCACCCGTTCATTTGGTGTCCTCCCATATATCTGGGAATACTGTATGCCTGATCTGCTCATTTACTCTCATTCTGTGCTCCTCAGAGATTAAGAGAGGAGAAGAAGGAAGAGAGGAGGCGGAGAGAGCTGGAACGCAAACGTTTGCGAGATGAAGAGCGCCGTAAGTGGCGGGAGGAGGACAGAAGAAAAAGAAAAGAAGCGGAGAAACTGAAAAAAGGGGAAAAGGTGTCTGATAAGGACCAATCAAAAGAAGAACAGCCAAAAATAAAGGTATATCATTACCCACCACAGTCCCTTGCATCTGTGTCTAGCTGTCCTTCATTGCCACATTATTATATCTGCTAAGATTAATATATGTAACACCTGTTCTTTTGTCTCTTAGCTCTTGAGGAAACCAGAGAAAGCAGAAGATGGTGATGCTGAGAAGCCAAAAGAGAAAACCAAGAAACAGAAGGAAGATCGAGCTCCTGCAGGAGGAGAGATCAAGAGGCGGCAGAATGGTGAACACAGAGAGGAAAAAGGGGGCAAGTAAGTTGAGATGCCTTATTAAAAAAAACACCTTTTGCTTTTGGAATCAATGGAATGAATTCATGTAACAATGCTTAATAAAAAAAACTATTGCTCTCAATGTGCATATTTGTTTAGTGGCAAACTGGTTCTTTTATTCAGTAAATAATTTTTTTTCCACTAAATTATTATGACATTTTAATATTGTGTCATGCAGATCAGAGGAGGGTGGACATAAAGATTACAGGGACCGTGATGGAGACCGAGAGAGGAGACAGAAAGAAAAGGAGCGCATCAGAAGACAGGATGAGGAGCGGAGGAGGAGAAGAGAACGGCAGGATGGAGAAAGCGCCTACAAAAAGAGAGACGAGGAGGGGAGGAAGGACAAGGAGCGCGGCTGGGAGAAGAGGAGGCATGAGAACGCTGGGGAATCTTTTGGGAAGGTTCATACTGAAAAGCAATCAAAGGAAAACAAAAAGGAAGACAGAAAGGATCGTCTGAGAAATAAGGTTTTTTTTTTGGATATGCTAATTAATATCAGATATACTCTGCTCATAGAAGTTGAATGTATTATATTGTATGTATGTATGTAATCATAACTGTAAAGTTCCTGCCTCAGGATCGACCAGCAATTCAGCTCTATCAGCCTGGAGCGAAGAACCGGAAGCGGGGAGGAGGCGGTGGAACCAGTGGTGGAACCGGAGGAGATGGACAGGCAGCGGAGAGGAGTGCTGAACGAGAGACGGAGCTCACGCAGGAGAAAGGGGCGGAGTGAAAAAGCAGCCCTGTGTTAGCATGGCATGATTACTAAAGAGAGGAGGGGCAAATTTACATCTTTACAATGTGGTGCTGCCATCAAAAGAATTTCTGTTAAAGAACTCTCTGTTAAATGACATGAGAGCACACAGTCCTCCAGTGCCTGAATGAGCCCCCCCCCAAAAGTTTGTTTATGAGCAAGGCAAGGAGCGATTCAGTTCTTGAACGATCGGTAGATTTCAGAACCGGGGCGCAATCGTGAAAGAAGCCAAAGTGATTGGACCATGATAACTTTAAAGTGACCTTACTTTTGGTACGCAGCCGAACGTCACATTTCACATCATTTACTTCACACCTTTTTCTGCTTTATGGTTTGCATTAAAAAAAAGGTCTGATCCAGCCTGCTCCAGGTTCACTGAAGAAAGATCATAATGCGCCTTACCTGCACCCTTCCGACCAATCAGACGAATGATTTCACTTAAGACAATCAGTAACATTTGTTTGTGTTCTTTAGCATGGATGTAGCTTGTGGCTGTTCTGATGAGACTATTAATATTCTTTGTGTCTGTTTAAATTAGCGTTCAGAAACAGGTCACTTGGAAAAAGAGCCATGCTTTACGATGCCACTGCCTTTATTACTGTCGGTACTTTTCCGCAAGTTGACTAAATGATATGAAACAACAGATGTGGCCTTCCCTCATTTCTGAATTAAAGCATATTATCATCGTCACTCACAGACAAAAATACGACGACTTAAAATCGACTTTGCCAGGTTTGGAAACTGTCACGTGCTGTCATGCAATCGTATGGTTCCTTAACTAATGTAACTCAAAACACGGCTTGTTTTCTTTTAATAGTTGCAGCTTTGTCAAAAATGTGAAGTGAAATCCAAAAAGACAATAAATGAATTACCTGTGTTACAAGTCTCATGTTTTCTCTGGTTAATTATGCAAAGTTTTGTTTTCCGTGATTTGTTGGTACATATAAGCATAGCGTGTAGTAATACAAGGTGCTTTTAAAGCTACGATTTTTGTCCCACTGTCTCTGTTTGAAGCATAAAATTGCAGGTTACTTATGTATCTTTACGTATGTTGAACACAAATTATCCAAACTGACATTTCCTGGGAAATCTGACCCCACAGTTCAAATGATAAATCATTATAATCTTGAAGTTGCCAGTCCAGGTAAGAAGATCGTTTTGCAGATCAGATACAGATAATACTGACCTTAAATTGATTTGGAGCACTACAGATTTTCCTAAATATAAATCCCAAACAGTTAGGATTGCAGCTTTAAGCAGAAAATGCGGGGAACACAGTGTTGCATAACCCGTGGATCCTCTGGGTGTCGCTGTGACTGGCAGCAGTAGGTTGATTTGTAACGCGGATATACAGCGCTGGGGTTTCCCATGGTTCCTTCTCTTCGATTACAGCCATACTGCTGAGCGGATTGCGCGCTCCGAAATGGTAAATGAAAATCACAAAACATCCTGAAACTGTTCATTGTTTTCTCACGTGTTGTGATCCTTTTGTGTGTCCGTTGAGCTTCTGTATCGGTGGCATTAAACATTTGATAGTTTAATGTACGATAACGATATTGTTTATGGATCGTTGCCTCGTATCTCTGTTGAAGTACAGCGGATAACTTCAGCCATTGCGCATGCTTGTCCCGTTTCCTGACAGCGTTTCCTATTTACATTCCAGGCGTCGCATAAGACTTTCAGAATCAAACGCTTTCTCGCCAAGAAGCAGAAGCAGAACAGGCCGATCCCCCAGTGGATTAGGATGAAAACTGGCAACAAGATCAGGTGTGTTGCCGTGAACCGTGATCATGTTGCTGGCGTATTGAACTGAAAACCAGGGGGTCAAAACTGGGGCTGTTCAACCGGATCTTGAATGTTGTTCAGTGTCTATAGATTAGGGTTAGGGTTAGGGCTAGCAGTTAAAGCAGGCCGCGATTACAGTGCTAACGTTTTATAATAACGAGTGCTGTCATTACCCTGCTGAGAGTGTTCGTCTGTTACGGAGTCGTGAGTGCTGTCATCTTCAGTATGACAAGTAAATGCTCTGTTGTAGAGACAACATTTATTGTAGTGGTGTTTTATCACATGGTAAATGTACAATGCTGAATGTACAATGAATATAACTTGTGGCTTTGCTTGCGTGCTGTCAGTGCTTAATTTGCTGCATTTATGATCGCTGCTGTTTATTAAGCTGCTAAAGTGGTGTGCTGAATTAGATATTACAGTAAATATTTACTAGTAAACATGCTTTGGTTTTGATAAACTGACACGTTCTTGAATAAGTTTCATTTGTTACCCTGTTGCATTTAGTTGAAAGGCTTAAAGCACTTCGGTACCTTTTTAGTCATTTTGTTTATCGCACAATGCGATATGGAAAACAATTCCATGTCTGTTCGCATGTTAAAACAAGCGTTTGTCTCTTTGCAGGTATAACTCCAAGAGGAGACACTGGAGAAGGACCAAGCTGGGATTGTAAACGCACCACTGGCGTCGGCATCCCCCTCCATCTGTTCTCAGCCAGGACCACCAACTCATCCAGAGCTGGAGAGGAGCAATGCTATCAGGAACAGCAGTCTCTCTTTTGTACAGATATTCTGGTTATGTTCTTGCTAAACAATAAAAGATTTGTCAGAATCCGGATCATTTGACCCATTCTCTTTGGTGAATGTCATGGTTTACATTTTTCAGTTTGTGGTTTTGAGTGCTCCGTGTCCCGCGCAAACATTCTTGGGTTTATATGAATGCACCCTTTTGTCTTTCTAAAATTAACGATTTTCATTTTCCAACATTTGTTTACTAAAGGTAATTGATCATTAAGATAATGCTTTCTTAGCATTATGTGTACGTATAAATACATGTGGAAAAATAGGACCCCTGGTTTATTAAAATTTAGATAATTTCAGATCATTAAAAAAAACAAGGCGACATGCTTTCCAAGCAATTCCAAGACCTTCAGGATTTTTCCTCAAGCAGACCGACGTTGTACAAAAGTCTTCTAAATGATCCGAACCGCCATCGCGCGGTACCCACTGCTGAGCTGTCCACCTCAACTTTAGTTTCCTGAGGATGTTGTTCTGGGGTCTGAGCTTGACTCGCGCTGCTGTTATTCACGTTCAAGTACCCTACGATGTGCTCGTCTTCCCAGGCTCCGAGAAGCTCCTTCAATTCACGTGATGCGTTGTCCTTCAGATATTGCCATGCCCTTTTCCCGCTGTAGTCCATAACTTCTGTATTAGCGCCAAACGCGCCGATCAGAACCTTTACGATCATGCATTGGTTATGCATGGCAGCCACATGAAGAGGCGTTAGACCTCCGCTGCCTCTTAAATTCACGTTCACCGGTAACCCTTCCTTCTCAGCGTGCTTGAGAAGTCGAATCAGCGTTTCGTCCTTGCCGTTTTTGGCCAGCCAATGAAGCGCCGTGTAACCACTGATAAAGTCTTTCCTGCTCAACAGACTCGGGTCTTCGGTCAGAAAATCCACCATAGTGTCATAATTTCCATCCACAGCGGAGAGCATCCAGGCGTGTTCCATTGGGTCCAACGCCCAGAGCGCACAGCCGTTGACGGTATCGGTTATGGCATGCGGTGCATCGTCTTCACAATATGTCGACGATAGGTTTGAGTGTTTGGATGATAAAACGATCGACAGCCAAGATCTATTATTTAGAAACAACTCTTTTGAATACTTCTTGCGCATAGCGGGCACGAGAGAGCCCTGGTCGGAGGCGTCAACGGATAGTCTGTGGGAGGCGCTGCTGCCCGGTTCACAGACGTCAAGTTTCCGAAATCTGGACCTGCGTGTAGAGGCGCTAAACGCGGGAGGTGCCGCTCGAGCGCTCTGCCTAGAAAAGCGCTCTTCAAGACTTGAGCGGAACTGACTTGTGATTCTGTTTCTAGGAGAGCCACTATGACTTCCATTATTGCCTGAATCTTTACCGTCCGGATCCTTTGGTCCTTCCGAGGGCAATGCTGCTTCTCCCACAGGGCCATTAAAATGTTCCTCTGATGCCACTGACCCGCTGCTGGTTCCATCATGCATACTGGCAGATCCTGGGGAAGTTATTTTCTTCGCAGATCCAAACAGAAAATCTTCCTTAACGTTTTTCTCTATAAATGTAGAGCAAGAAAGGGAATACAAATAATGATAATAATTATATGATAATAATTATAACAAAAGGCTAATACATGGAAAAACATTTACAGGAAAACGAGTTTACATGAGTTGCATGTTTTCTTATGAGCAATTGTCTCTTTTGAAAACAACGAACGCTTATATCCCTAGGTTTGTCCTTATGTTTTGTTCCTCGTTTAAAAAAACATTCAAACCGATAATCAGTGCCATTACGTAATTCATACTAATTATACATTATATTATTATTATTTATTTATATGAAATTCTCTAACAGGCTTTACAAACGTCATGATCGGGTGCCGTCTCACCTGCTATCCATAGCGCATGAAAGTAATCTTTATAAATGATGGTGTCAAGTGTTTTCCTGTGGTGTAGTGCTACACAACCCCTTCTAACACCATGCAAAGGCCAAACTGTCTTTCTGAGAAATAAAACACGGTCTATGAGCTAATAGAAACTACTCGAGTGTGTTTTCCTCGTCGTAGCCACTTCCGACGTCCTTGGTACAGTAGTTACAGATCCAAAGTTCACTAAATAAACACCCACTTCTGTTGGCTGATGACACAAAGAAGGAAGTGAGTTTTTTTGAAAACTCCCTAATTCAATAAGAATTCAATCTAAAGATTTTACACACGTGGTTTTTTATCAGAGCTTTCGATAAAATAACCTATATAATTTATATATTAAACCTGAATAATTTTCACCTATAAGCCTATTTACCTATGTAGAATATTTATATATATATATAACATTCGGCGTAACATTTTAAAATAATAGACACACACACATAAAACTGAAGGGACGACGAGGACTGGATTTATTATATATTACATTTTATCATTATAATCAGTTTTAATTATTTCCAAATACTAGATACTCTTCTGAATGAACCGAATTAAGTACTGTAAATAAACGATAAGGCAGCAGGTTTGCGTTCAATGACTCCTGTTTAATAGGCACAACTTTGGAAATATTAAACATATAAGAACATTTCTTTGTAAATCCCTAATTTATCTTATTAAATGTGTGTAACTGCAGTTGCTAGACCTGTAAAAATAAACGTTGTATAGGTTGACCTGAAGATGAGGAAGACGGAACCAAATAAAAAACTGGGGGTGACGTTAGAAAACGACGTTTTAATTACCATAATAGTTTATTGGATGCTGTAAAAAACAAGCACACACACACCAATGGACCCACACCGACATAATCACAATTCACAAATCTGGGTTTTTAAAACATGAAACATAGACTGCCCTGATTTCGGCATGAATGGTACAGTCCATCGTATCTGAGTTCCCCGAGCTGTTGCGTGCGGGCTGCAGTTTCCTGTGGAGGACTCGATGCAGGAGAGAACCATGGCGGCCACAGAGATAGCTCGACAAGCGGTAAAAACACCGTTTATTCTAAAGATGTGCTATCCTGTTACCGTGCTAGAATGTCTAAATTGTATTTATTTTGCAGATGTGAGGTTTAGCAGAGGTTTAATCCAATATATCATGTATTTATCTTCATATATTCGTGAACGCGATGGCCCATTATTACAAAACCTATCGATCATATAGTATTTGAAACAGCCGGTGTTGCGTTTGTGCTTTCGATTGATATAAACAGGTAACAGAAATGTTTTTAGATTACACTTCTATCTCCATTCATTTTTTTGGGAGGGGGGGTGAATGATGAGGGCCAAAAACAATAGGCAAACATTTCGATTTGAATTCCGTTTAGAAGTGACTATTAAGTTCAGTGTTGTGAGAACAAGTAGTTACTTTAAAAATGAAACCTTTTACGGTCACATTTTGAAATGGCGTCGTGTTGTAATAAAATCACTTAATTCGTGCGCTACTAATACCGTTATGTTTCTTTGCGTTACCATTTAGCACGCTGGGCGTGTCTATCGTGAAGTGTTTCGTACATGCATGTTAAAATCTGACATGAAAACAATGTTAACTTGATGTCGTAGCATCTTGCCTTTCGTACATTCTGGCGTCTCTGTTTAGTCTAGGTGATTACGTACCATGAGGCAACAGGGTTGAGACCCCAGCTCAAAAGCTGTTATACAGAATAACTAATAGTTACTTAAATAATATAGACCTGTCTTCACACTTAAAACCAATCAATAAGATACTCTCACAGTCCTGCCTTCTCTAGTTGCCTGTTTTGTGTTTGTAACTCATTAAGAATGTATGTTCTGTTGTTATTCTTCAATAATCCTCATAACATAGCTTGTCATCTGTTGCATTGATTTGTCTCTGTATAAGATGTACTTTTTTATGACCAGTAATTGCAATTTCACTTAATGAAATGTTTACATTTGGTTAATAGGCTATTTTCACTTTAGGCCTGTGTAGTACAGGTTCAAACTTTGAATGTTTTTCCTAATTGTAGCAGAATCAAATCAGATTTAGCATGTTCCTAAGCCCATGCTTGGGCCACATATGTGCACATACATCCACGTATCAAAGAATATGCAGTAAATGTGGGCTGTCAGCCTTTCCTGTCAGAGTTTATGCAGGGCAGGTGGCAGACCTGTTTGAACAACAGTAGAGGAAGTGCTCAAGTATAATAAGGCCAGAATTAGTTGTGATACCAGTCGTTTACGTGATGTGACAACCACATTGGTGTACTTAGCGCGGCGCGGCTAGGTAATAGCAACGTTTGTCATCCATTACAGAAGGTTTACGTGTCTGTCAGCCTGAATGTGGTTTCAGCAGTTGCGATCAGACAGGAAAAAGGAAGTGCGCCATGCAGAACCTTTGAGAACTGTTTTTCTATGTATGTCAGAGCACTGTAGGAACTTACAATGACAAAATGATGGTGCAATGGATTGTTTAAATTTGAGTTAAATGGTTTTATCTTATATTTCTGTTAGGGAGAAGGTGCCCGTGCCGTCCCACTCTCTGGTCATGTTGGGTTCGACAGCATGCCAGACCAGCTGGTCAACAAATCCGTCAATCATGGCTTCTGCTTCAATATCCTCTGTGTCGGTAAGTATTACACGGGGTCTCCCTTTGTCCTCAGGCCAAAACTCACCCATTCCTTTAGTGTCTGTCACACTCGTTCACTGTGACTCTCTCCTGTGACCCACTTACTAAATACTGGATCACTGATGAGTGCAGTTACAAGAACTGGCTGTATAATTTCATTCACAACCTCATTTCAAGTGTGTCCTGCTTGTTGATGTTTTAGTCCTGTAAATCTTGTTTAGTCCGTTTCTTTCACATGATGTCGTATTAAATATAAAAATAGTTACAAATGAAGGAAAACAGTCTTTCGGATGGTGCTTTTTGCCTTTTATTACAGCGGGAAATTTGGTATTTGTTAAAAAAAAAGGTGATCCGTATAGTTACAAGGTTATTTGTTCATCAATTTACACAGTATAAATATAAGATTCTGCTTACCTGAGGCGGTTTTTCCACTAAAACTGCATTATTTAAACCTTGTTCTGCTCCCTTAGAGTAATATTGTCTTACATATTGAAAAAACACAATTTGGTGCAGCATTTGTTAGTAAAATAATATGGATTTCTGTACAAAAATAAAGTGTAGTCTGATGACACATCTATAGGACGCTGTAAAGATCAAGTTTATGATGCTTATTAATCCATTAACTAAATGCTAGTGTCAGTGATACTGTAAGCTGTCTTTTTTAAGTTCAGGGTATCTGCCAGTTCCTCATTTCTATTCCTAAGAGACGACCACCCTAAAACTCAATTTGGCAACAGGAAGAGACTCTTGTCTACCAGGCTTTTGTACTCCATTCATGTCCATATGCAGCTTCTGTACACTTTGTGTTCAGTAAATGCAGCATGCTTTGGCATGCTGTGTACACATTGCGATTATCTTAAGGGAGAAGATGCTTGTGATTCATGTAACATTTTGATTAGCTTTGATTGGCTGAGCTATGCGACAGAGGTAATCAGTGTGAGATGCCTTTGTTGTCTTTAATTCAGTCTCAGGAATTTCATACGTTGGTGAGCTGCTGCTCTCCAGCAGCAAGATTTAACCTGAGAAGAAAATCGCTGATTTATATTTAGGTGTCAGAAAAGGTTTTTGCTCAGGCCTGTGGTGAAAGCAGAACATGGGCTTGCGGGAATGCGATCTGCAGGCTGAGTTTATGAAGAAATGACAAATGTGAGCCATCCGTATAATTAAAATTCTGGTGGAGTTGCATGATGTCCATTTTAACTGCGCTTGTGGTTGTGAATAGGAGTGCAAGAATAGGACCTTCAGGCAGAGTGAGGCAGGATTTGCTGAATGGCTTGTAGTTTTTTGCACACTCACCGTCTGCAGCATATACATCAGTTAAAAGGCACGCTCATATTCAATCAATGGGATGAGTTTGGGGCGGGACTATATGGTTTTGTGCATCCATTTGCAGCCTGGGGGTGGGGCTTAAAAACAAACCTGCGTAAAAACAGTAATTTTACTTTTTTTTTTTTTTTGTGACACTTCTGGTGCAAAAATGGCTAAGTGCAACGTGCTGTTCTGCACCGCACTGTAGAGAAATGAACGCCTTATTCTGAGTATATTACAAAAAGCTAAAGGTGGCTCAAAAACCAGATAAATGACAGGAAATAGAATTCATCTGAGCCTGGTAACTTACTGTTTTTGTGTGTATTACAGGGGAGACAGGTTTGGGAAAATCCACCCTCATGGACACGCTGTTCAATACCAAGTTTGAGGGTGAGCCCACGCAGCACAATCAGCCCGGGGTGCAGCTCAAGTCCAACACTTACGAGCTGCAGGAGAGCAATGTTCGCCTCAAGCTCACCATGGTCAACACTGTAGGTTTTGGAGATCAGATCAACAAGGAGGACAGGTGAGATCCGAATGTACCTGTAGTTGCCAGAGAGCTAACTTGTCATCCTATAGTAAAATGCTTCCATTGGTACATAGTACATATGTAAGTCATGTGTGTAAGTTTACATCTGACTTGTGTACAACGAGTTAACATGTCTATTGTCACACATTTGCTTACATTGAATTGGTGGCCAAGGAATAGTGCTGGATCATATTTCCTAATTTCACATCATAACTTGAAATTTTGTCACTGTGGTTTGACTCTTTTAAAGATTTTAGTTTTTTTCAATGGTTATAAAATACAAGTAAACTGAGTCTTACAGTGGAACAAACAAGAAAATGTTCTCTTGTGTATTTTTAGAGTTGTTTCCTTATATATTTTATATATAAACCAGTAATTTTTCCCTTAAAGCAAAGAGATTTATTTTGGTAGTTTTAAACTCTGTACACTTACAGCCCTAAACCTTTTAGAACCAGCATTACAAAACATCATTCAGACAAACAACATCCACATCCGTCCCCCAAAAAGTTGTGGCCTTATATTGCTAAAAGTACTTGTTTATTTGTAACTTTCATACCCTCATACAAACCTTGTGTTTTATTGTGTGTAAGTGTGCTTTATTGGCTTAAGAATAGACACAGCATGTTTGAATCCACATTGCCAAAATTCCTGGTCTCTCGTTTGCAGTTAGGTTATTTGTTTTTATTTTTGTCTGTTAAAACGGATTCTTTCGGAATCTTGAAGCACACCTGTATTTACCACAATCTGCTCAGACACAGAACCTTAATCTGATGAAAAATCTTTGATAAACATTTCCATTAGTGCCCAGTTTAAGAAGCTCTTGTAATGGAGTACCAGTCCATAACTGAACTAAAATCAATACAGACCATTATGACATTGGCTTTGGGCCACTGAAGATACCCATGAAGAGACCTGTGCAGTAATGCTCATGCAGCATCCACAGAACCTTATGTACTTTATCAGAATTATTCAGTCTTTGTCATGGTTTAATCTGCAGTTACAAGTCTATTGTGGAGTTCATCGATGCTCAGTTTGAAGCGTACCTTCAGGAGGAGCTGAAGATCAAACGCACCCTGCACAGTTATCATGATACACGGATTCACGCCTGTCTGTATTTCATTGCCCCCACTGGACACTCACTGAAGTCCCTTGACTTGGTCACCATGAAGAAGCTGGACAGTAAGGTCAGTGACTGTATTTTTGCTGTATGTTTTCCTGTATTAAGCATTCAGCTCATGACTGTGCTGTATAGCTGGAGCTAGTGAAGGTCAACTGTGTAGTAATGTGTTCTCTTTGATCTCTCTGTGTTCGAACAGACTCCCTGAACAAAGATGCTCTCTTAGATCAGAAGCTGTGCCTAACAGTTACGTTGTATGCTTGTGAAACGAGCCCAAAGCTTTATTTAAAGTGTTTGGTGTTTTACACTCACAGTTCATCAACAGTAAATGATAGAAAACTAAGATTCCTGAATCTAGTGGCCTGGCAGCGGAGAATAGCAGTAGAGGATTGTGTGGGTGGCAGGAGTGTAAAACACTGAGTGGGATGAGAGCGGTGTGTGTGTGTGTGTGTGTGTGTGTGTGTGTGTGTGTGTGTGTGTGTGTGTGTGTGTGTGTGTGTGTGTGTGTGTGTGTGTGTGTGTGTGTGTGTGTGTGTGTGTGTGTGTGTGTGTGTGTGTGTGTGTGTGTGTGTGTGTGTGTGTGTGTGTGTGTGTGTGTGTGTGTGTTTGTATTGCTATATTTGTGAGGACCAAAATGTGACAAAACACCTTTCAAGTGAGGACCTTTTGGTAAAGTGAGGACAAAATCGTGGTCCTCACTTTATTTTGCT